>CM055122.1:952637102-952872102 GCA_029206835.1 Rana muscosa | reverse complement strand
AGCCCCAAACTTGCAAGGAACCTCCACCATGCTTCACCGTTGCCTGCAGACACTCATTATTGTACCACTCTCCAGCCCTTTGCCAGTAAACTGCCTCCAAATACAGCCAAAACTCATTGGTCCAGAGAACCTACTACAATTTTTCTGCACCCCAGTTCCTATGTTTTTGTGCATAGTTGAGTTGCTTAGTGTTGTTTCCGTGTTGGAGGTATGGCATTTTGGCTACAATTCTTCTAAGAAGATGACGTCTGGTCGGACTTCTCCAGACAGGAGATGGGTGTACCTGGGTCCCATTGGTTTCTGCTAGTTCTGTGCTGATGGCACTACTGGACTTGTTTCGATGTTGAAGGTAAGTAAGCAAAATGCGCCCTTCATCTGCTGCACTAAGTTTCCTTAGCTGACCACCCCATCTATGGTCCTCAACGTTGCCCATTTCTTTATGCTTCTCCAAAAGAGCTTAAATAGCACATCTAGGAAAGACCTTGCTGATGCAGTATAACTACTTTGTGTCTTGTTGCTGTGCTCAGTCTTGCCATGGTATATGACCGGTGACATGAAACTGTCTTCCATAACCTCACCTTAGTTGCAGAGTTTGGCTGTTCCTCACCCAGTTTAAAGCCTCCTACACTGTTGTGTGTTTCAGTTAATGCCTGTATTTCAATCAACATATGACATGATAATCATTAGCACCTGCTAGGTATAATTGGTACATCATACACCTGACTTCAATCCCCTAAAATCCCTAATTTTATGCTGGTTTGAAGCCAACGGGTTTGTTCAGTTTGCAATGTGTAATTGATAAAAATAAACAATTAAAATATATATTTTTGAAAGCATTCTTACTTTACAGCATTGGAAGCAGGCAATTGACTTAGCAAGATAGCCATCCACTCTACAGGGTAAGTAATCTAATGTTCTGCTATTTAGACCTATCTTTTAGCACAGCTTTATGAATGGAAGATATGTGATTGAAACGTCCCCTCCTCCATTAATAGATTGTTTTTTATTTATAGAAAATATAGTAAAGTTCTATTAATGGGGGAGGGGGGTAGATGATTGAAAGGTCCACCTCCACCACTGATTCTATGAATATAGGAGGTGGGTAGAAAGGGTAGGCATTGTCGGCACTCTTGATAAATGCTTTTGACAGGTTGGGGGTTAATAGAGCCGAGCAAGATGTCACAGGCACTCATCAAGACTCTTCCCTCACTTTCCACCCCCTCTCCCATCCATAGAAGCTGTACTAGAGTAAAAATGATTTATGAATGGAGGAGGTGGACCTTTACTTCATCCACCTGTTTTCCTTTCATAGATAGTTTTTTTGCTTGATAGAAGCTATAGTGTGTCTTCTATGAATGGAGGTGAAAGGCAGAAAAGGGCGAGCATTGTTAGCACTCTTGATGAGTGCCTGTGACAGGTCTCTCGGCTCTATTAAGCGGGACTGGTGGACAGAGATTTCAACTAAATCTGTCGCCATCAGCATAAGGGACACAACACATTAACTGTACGTAATGTTCCTTGTATTTATTTTTTAGTAAAGCGCCCTCTACCATAGGTAGGTGCTAGACGTTTAGTGTTTGAGGTTCTGTCAGCGCAGGTAAATTTAAACAGGCCTAATGCTGTGAGCTAGACCTGTTTGTTTTTGATCTGGGGGAAGGGGGTGGTTAGTGTAGCAATGGGTGTGACTGACATGTGCCTCAGCTCTTGGGCGCCTCCCCTGCTTTCAGTGAGAATGTTCTGGAAGAGGGGCAGGGCTGAGAGTTGGAGTGACATGGAGTACATGTGAGGAGCTTCAACCAATCCCCAACTAGGATTGACAGGGAGCAGGCCTCCTACATATACTGACGGTCAGCCTGTTGGGAGGGAGTTGTCAGCTCAGTGAATTGAAAGATGGAGTGCTAGACAGCGTGCTGGAGAGACACCCCAAACTGTTGGGGTGTGTGAATTCGCAGAGGAGCACGGGAGCTAGGAGGGAGCCTCTCCTTACATGGTCATGAAGAGGTGTCCTGGAACAGGAGTTGGAGGAGCAGTTGGTCCGCACGGTCCAGGTAAATCTTTCAAGAAGAACTCAGGGCAGGAGTTGGTGAGTGAGGCACAGTGGATATCTGGAAGAGGCATGCCAGGGGAGCTGAGTGCAGAGTCAGAGGAGAGACTGTGGGGTTTTGTGTCAAGCCGCTGCAGTCAACAGACTTGCAAATCAGGCTTGCTGGGATCAGTAGGCCATCATCAAGAATGCTTTATTAACTAAATGTTCAAGGCCATCAAGTAGGGGTACTGCAGGCCCCTGGTCTATTATTCATCAAGAGAAGTTTCAGCTAGGAATTCTTCAGGCCTAGCCTTTTCAAGATGGTGGGACAGGATGTTTAATGTTGTGACAGGAAAGTGTTTCCCAGGAGGTGAAGAGTCCTGGAGGTAGAAGTCTGCAGGGAGAGTGCAGAGGCGGGAGAAGTTCTGAGGTGAAAAGTCGGTCAAGATTAGAAGTCCACCATTTTTGTTCTGTGAAGATAATGAGTAACTATTTGCCAATGTGAAGCCGGATCAGCTCCAGCATTGCCAATACCAATTGTTCTATGGGCATCCCATATCCCTTTCCCCAACCAAGTTCAAACCCCCAAATAAAACAACAAAACAAAGCAAAATACTTTTCATTGTCTACAAGTGTAACGTATGGATGTCTGGAAGCAGGGTGAATATGGATGTTAGAAACTAGTGGCAACACACCGCTACATTTGGAGGTCCCACCGAGATCCACCTTCACATTAACCTGCTATCAGTCGCCCCTAGCAACCAACAGAGAGGGGGGACTTTGCCTGTTTTGTCATCAAGGGGTTTTACTATGGAGAAAGTCTATGTGTTCTGCTTCAAAAATTTACTTTTTGCAACCAGAAAACTCAACTTTTAAACAAGTGTCGTTGTCCGTAGCAACCGTCCAGTAACATTGTTGTTATTGCCTCCTGCAACCCAGTAACCCACAACCGGAGCAGGGGTGGACAATTGTACTATTGCCTGCAACTCAGTGACTGTAAAACATGTGCCGTTACCCGTGGCAACTACGGCGAGCGATCGCGCTTATGGATTACAAATATGCCCAGCGTTCTGCATGGCGCGGGCATTATACACTGCATTGCAGGAACTTTGATGTGACTTTTACAATTCTGCTTGACACAGTAAACGGAGTGAGAATGTCAACTTTTGCCCCTAGTAACGGAACGCAACCGGGGAGTGTCTATGACGGGATGTTGCACGGTCAGTCCCATACAGTGAGATGTTGGCGGGAAAGAGACTTTATTTTTGTCAATGGTGATTTCTGCACAGTTTGCCTGCTATTCAGCTCCTGTGATGCAGTCTTTATTCAGTCACATTCCTGGACAGAACATGCTAGTTTCTGCCACCAGGAGTCAGTACAGCGCACGTAGCTCAGAGCCTGCTTTACAGTTCCTCACACGCTGAACCAACGGAGAGCAGAGGGGCGGAGTCACGCCCCGGCAGAGGAAGCTGACAAGTTCCAGCCTGCTGTGCGTACCACGAGGCTGCTGAAGATGGCGGAGGGTGGTCGGTTGATTCCCGCTGTGCAGTGGTTACCTGAGATGCAGGATCGGACACTGATCGATACCGGCGTCTGGCTGGAACTCTGTGGAGGACTCGCCTTGGGGGAGATCGAAGGAGTGGAGTGGCTGTGTCTACTCTGTCCCAGGTGCAAAATCCCAACAGCGGGAGTCACCGCCTGGGCCCGGTGCGGCCATTGTGGGGAGCCACTAACCCGGCTGGGGCCTGGGCACCAGGAATCCAGGTACTACCTTACCAACCTGCATTCAGGACTTTGTATGCCACAGCCGCAGGAGGCTCGGAGGGCTGGAGAGGGCCAAGGATCACCAGCCAGAGGCGGAGAAGTGTTGCTGCCAGGCGTTTCTTCTACAAAGTTCCTGGACATACAGGGAGAAGAGGATGCTGCTGTGACCCGTGGCCTAGCCACGCAGGTGACTGCAGGTGCCAGTGTGCAGACACCGGTTGACATCCCTGAAGAGCTGGCCTGCTCTAAGTCCCTTTCTGTGCCATGCTGAAGGAATACCAATTGTTATATGGTCATCCCATATCCCTTTCCCCCAACCAAGTTCAATCCCCCAAATAAAACAACAAAACAAAGCAAAAGACTTTTCATTGTCAACAAGTGTGATGTATGGATGTCTGGCAGCAGGGTGAATATGCGTGGATTTTAGTAACAAGTGCCAACACACCGCTATATTAGATTTTTTTTTTTTTTTTGTCAAGAGTAGTGACAGGTTAGGCCCTCTTTTGTTTTTATAATTTTTTTTTTATTATTTCTTCCATTTTCAGATATTCACCCTTTATTTCAATACTTTCAATATGTGCTGATCTTAAAAAAATCCTAAATGTATTAAACTTAGCTTTAAAATGGTTGTAAAGGATAAAGGTTTTTTTTTTTTTTGTACCTTAATGCATTCTCTGCATTAAAGTGGATGTAAACCCAAATTTTTTTTATTTATTTTTTGCTGTCACAATGTAGAGTATAAGATTTCCTATCATTTGTGCCAGGTCTTGCCATAAGGTCTTGCCACAAAGAGTTAATCCAGCTCTGAGCAATCCTCTTTTATTGTTCAGTGAGATAAAACAGACAAACAGAGAACAACCTTTGTCCGTTCCGCCCCCTTGCTTTGAGTGACAGGTTATTTACATATCTCGTGCACTAGCTTTAGACAGGCATTATTTTTTAATTCCCACCCCCACTCCTTTTCTGAAGTCATGTGGTTACGTTTCTGGATTTTGACTGGATGTTAGTGATCATGGCAGAAGTTCAGTGTAAGGAATACACAGGAGAAAATGCATGTTGACAAGGGGAGTGTAGAGGTGGGCGGGGAGTCTACTGACATCACGACTCCACCCACCGAGCTCCAGACAACAGATCTACCCACAGAATCTGCAGTTTTTCAGTTCTTATAACAGACAGAGGGGAGACATTTGACAGATAAGGATACATGCAGGAGGCACTTCATTAATCTCGGCTCATCGTACGTGTTGTACGTCACCGCGTTTTTGACGGTCGGACTTTTGTGTGACCGTGTGTATGCAAGACAGTTTAAGCGGAATTCCGACGGAACTCCGTCGGACCACCTGTCGGACTTTATTTTACTCGTGTGTACAAGGCATTCTTCGTTCCTCTGCTATCAGCATGAATCACTTCCGAAGGCTTGTACACACTATAAAAAAAAACAGGCAAACATTTTCATCCAAGGAATGATCGTACCATTTGCTGATAGTGTGTACACAACTTTGCACAGCCGATTCCAACTTTCCGAAAGAAATTTCAGAAAAGACAAACTCCCCCAAAAATTTGTACTGGAACCAAACAAATGATTTTCGTTTAATAATGTGTACTTTTTTTCGGATGATTTTTGGCCAATTTTCAAATGAGAAAAATCAGAAACGAAAGACTGCACATGATCAGGAACAATTGACAAAAAAAAAAAAGCCTTTGTCGTACGAGAATTTTCGTACATTATTTCCTTCCTCGGTTCCGACTTCAGACAATCATTTGGGCAGTTTTCCTATAGTGTGTACCCCACTTGACACATTTTCCTGACACCAAGAGAAAAATGGTGACAGGGGAGGGAGCTCCAGCTGATTGACAGCCTTAGCTCTGTTCCTGTGTGCTGTGTGAAGGGGGTGTGACCCTTCCCTCCAATCAGCTATCAGAACTCTCCTCACTGAGCTCTGCAATGTGTAATTTCAGCTCTCTGCCCCATTTTTTCTGACAGCTCAGACAAGCTTTATATATTGTGGACTGGCTATAAATAAGAGAAGACAGCAGATAAACAGGTCCAACTTATGTAGGAGGATTAATTTCATCTCTGTGTATCAGCTGTGGCCAGTTACTTCACTGGGTACAAGGAAGGGTTTACAACCACTTTAAGGTAAAAACCTTTCAGGTACAGCTCCCCAGCCCCCAAAAATACTTACCTGAGCCTGATCTCGGTCCAGCGATCTGACTCCTTGGGGTCGGTAAAAGAACAGGCATTGACTCTAGAACACCTGCAAACCTCCACTCAACTGCCATCGTGGAGCACTTTTCAGAGGGGTGATAAATTCCGCCATCAGTGTGATCGAGACCTTGAAGGCAAACTAAGCTTACCTCAACAGTCATAAAAGTGAAACTCCTGCCAAAACATTTTGGTGTGTGAGTAGAGTTGAACAGAGTTACATCTCTGTCATTCGCTTATTACTATCTCCACCCCTTTTTGAGAAGATTTCCCCTCACTTCCTGCCCTGATGGCTATACAGGAAATAAGAGGAAATCCCCAAATGGGGATACAGACAGGAATAGAAACCGGACAGAATATCTAACCCTTCCCTGGTCTGATGAAGCTATACTTCAGAATAAACAAATTGTTTCTCAATACAAGACTCTTCCTTGAATCTTGGTGTACTCTATGTGTTTCTTCCAGATCTGTGCAGTAATCCAGTGTAAGACTTTACCTCTGTGCAGGAGCTTCCTGTAATAAAGACCGCTCACTGCTGCTCTCTCTCATTGTGCAGGGTGACTGGTCTTGTCTCCGCCCCCTCCAGGTTGGAGCCTGCTGGATCCTTCCCAAAGCTCTGCTCTCTGCACAGGCTATGTAAAACACATTGTCGCTGCTTCTTTTACAACGTAATACCTGTGTTTGCAAAGGCATTTTGCACACTCAGAATGCTTTTTATCCATTGTGGTTGCTGAGGAATATGGTTAAATGAAAATGTTTGTGCCTGGAGTTCAGCTTTATCCCTTTAACTGCCAAAGAAGTGTCCTTAAAACACGCTCATGCCTCTAAGGCCACCCGATCACTTCTACAGATCACTTGCTAGCTAACAATGGCATGTACCGTACTGCATCAGCTACCATTGTTCCTAGCTCTCTCTATGGACTACAAACCAGCTTCCACTATGACAGGGGCCTCCAAACGTTCTAAGAAAAGGGCCAGTTTACTGTTCTTCAGGTTTTAGGGGGTCCAGACTGTGGCCAGTGGGAGTAGAAAATGCTATGGCATGGGTGCCCCATCATTGGTTTTAATGGGAGCAATAATATCCCATCAATGATTTTAATGAGAGTAATTGTGTCCCATCGTTGGTTTTAATGGGATGAATAGTGCCCCATCATTGATTTTATTGGGAGGAATAGTGCCCCATCATTGATTTTATTGGGAGGAATAGTGCCCCATCATTGATTTTATTGGGAGGAATAGTGCTCCATCATTGGTTTTAATTGGAGGAATAGTGCTCCATCCTTAGTTATAATGGGAGGAATAGAGTCCCATCATTGGTTTTACCGGGAGGAATAGTGTCCCATCATAGGTTTTAATGGGAGGAATAGCGCCCCATCATTGGGTTTAATGGGAGGAATACTGGCACATTATTGGTTTCAATGGAAATGGGAGGAAAAGTGCCCCATCGTTGGTTTTATAGGGAGGAATAGTGCCCCATTATTTTGTTTTAATGAGAGGAATACTGCCCCATCATTAGTTGTCATAAGAGGAATAATGCCACATCATTGGTTTTAATGTGAGAAATAGTATCCCATCAATGATTGTAATGGGAGGAATAGTGCCCCATCATTGGTTTTATT
Organism: Rana muscosa; assembly: GCA_029206835.1. NCBI lineage: Eukaryota > Metazoa > Chordata > Amphibia > Anura > Ranidae > Rana > Rana muscosa. The sequence continues at coordinate 952,864,487 of CM055122.1, read as the reverse complement.
GGGAGGAATGGTGTCCCATTATTGGTTATAATGGGAGGAATGGTTTCCCATCATTTGTTATAATGGGAGGAATAGTGCCCCATCATTGGTTTTATTGGGAGGAAAAGTGCCCCATCATTGGTTTTATTGGGAGGAAAAGTGCCCCATCATTGGTTTTAATGGGAGGAATACTGGCACATCATTGGTTTTAATGGGAGGAATAGTGCCCCATAATTGGTTTTAATGGGAGGAAAAGTGCCCCCATCATTGGTTTTATTGGGAGGAATAGTGACCCATTATTGGTTTTAATGGGAGGAATAGAGCCTCATCATTGGTTGTCATAAGAGGAATAATGCCCAATCATTGATTTTAGTGGGAAGAATAGTGCCATCGTTGGTTTTAATGGGAGGAATAGTGCCCCATCATTGGTTTTAATGAGAGGAATATTGTCTCATCATTGGTTTTTAATGGGGGGGAATATTGCCTCATCATTGGTTTCAATAGTGAGAATAGTGCTTCATCATTGGTTTAATGGTAGTAATAGTGCCCCATCATTGGTTTTAATAAGAGGAATAGTGGCCATCATTGGTTTTAATAGGAGGAATAGTGCCCTATCATTGGTTTTAATGGGGTAAGTAGTGCCTCATCATTGGTTTTAATGAGAGGAATAACACCCCATTATTGGTTTTAATGGGAGGAATAGTACCTCAACGTTGGTTTTAATGAGAGGAATAGTGCCCTATCATTGGTTTTAATGCCATGAGTAGCTCCTCATCATTGGTTTTAAAGGGAGGAATAGTGCCCCATCATTGGTCTTAATAGTGGGCCACTGTTGATATCAATGAGAAGAACAGTGCCCCATTCATGATGTCAGTAGGTGGAATAGGGCCTCAAGTGCCAGATAAAGACAATCAAAGGGCCACAGTTTGGAGACCACTGCACTATGCGATAGAGAAGAGATGAAGGGGAGGTGTTAAGTAGTCTTGTCCTAGGGCATCAAATTTGCTACTCCATAGATTCAGTACAGTACATATTCAGATTCAGTGAGTGAGCCTTGTTACCCTAGGGCAGAAAGTGTGTTACTGGGAGGCTCACCAGGTGACAATAAAGGGAAAAAAAAGCTGAAAAAAAGAAAACGAATGCAGCCACCACATCTAAGGACTAGTAAACTGCAATATATGACATTTTTGTTCTTTGGTTTCGATAAGCTTTAAGTCCCTCGGATTTCCTACTCTTTGCCGTGCAAAGGGTTAACAGAAAGAACTGTACAGACTAAATTGTATAGCAATCAAAAGAAAGCCAAAGTGTTTATAGCAGCGAACCATCTTCTGGTGTTTGGGTCTGTGTCAAGCCACGGAAGTGGAAAATTAGAGCCATATTGAAGAAAGAAATGAACCATATCTAATATATCTCCGGCAATAAAATGGTTTCACTAGGACTGTAAAGCTCCGGCTTATATTAGGAGAAGGAAAATCAGCCTATATGTCAATTCCACATCACGGGACATGAAGTGTCCTCAAAAATTTATATTACTATTTAAAAGTGTTTCATTCTCGTGTTTTATTGTGATTGGATGTGCCCTTTTCTGTGTCTTTTGACTGGTATGAAAATGATTTGAACTTCTTTTTTAGCATTTATTTTACATCTATTACCTGTTCTATTACTTTTTATTATTTTATTGTGCTTGTGTAGAGGATTTTTGCTCAGTTTTCATTATAATGTTACATTAAGCCAATTTATTCGTGTATTATGGGCTGGATAATTGCACCTTTTTTCCGGGAACAATTTGCTTTTCATTATCCGACAAATCAACAGCGCTATATCCCTGAAAGAGAAAAAAAAAATATGGTTAGTAAAGGAAAGCGTGTGTAAAGTTTTCAAGACCAGGGTCAAGACTGATTAATTATTTTATGCTTGGAAATAATGTAATTGGTGGTATTACGTTTTGTGTATCCAGCATTCAATTTTAGTGTGTTTAAGACCTTGTCTTGTTTCGAAGGTAGTGTGATGTCATTTCGACCTCTGCAGAGAAGAATACAATTCATTTCAATGTAATTCATGATTATTTTTATTGCTAGCATTAAAAAGTTAGTCCACTCTTGAGTGATTTGTTTTTCATTAGTAGTAGCCAAACTTCTAACTGGTATGCGCTGACTTTGTCTTTTACCAGGGCTATTACAAGGCTGAATTATAACTGATGGCATTGGTTTGGTTGAAGGTTTTTTGATTTCTTTAGTCCAGGGGTCTCCAAAATTTTCAGTACGAGGGCCACATCATACATTTTACAAATATTTGCGGACTGAAAAAACGAAATAAATAAAATTTAAATTAATGCATACGTTTTTCTTGGATTTTTTTTTGTAATCGGCAGTTATATGATTCAGAAAATAAGATAAATAAATTTAGTAATAGACCCCCTTACATCAGACTCCCCCTTAATATTAGGGTTCCCATGAGTGCCCCCCTATTACATCAGGGTTCCTATCAGAGACCCCACTTATATCAGTGTCCCCATTCACATCAGTGTCCCCATCAGGGTTCCCCCTATATCAAGGTCCTCATAAGAGCCCCCCTTACAGTGGCGGCTGGTGCTGAAATTTTTTTGGGGGGCGCAAAAAAACTGAAAAATTCTGAAAAAATAACCCCCCATCAATTGCAGCCTCACTGTGCCCATCAAACGCAGCCACTGTTCCAAACACAGCCAGTGTGCCATCAAACGTAGCCACTGTGCCCATCAAACGCAGCCACTGTGCCCATCAAACGCAGCCACTGTGCCCATCAAACGCAGCCACTGTGCCCATCAAACGCAGCCACTGTGCCATCAAACTCAGCCATTTTGCCCATCAAACACAGCCACTTTGCCCATCAAGCACTGCCACTGTGCCCATCAAACGCAGCCACTGTGCCATCAAACCCAGCCAGTTTTCCCATCAAAGGCAGCCACTTTGCCCATCAAACGCTGCCACTGTGCCCCAAATGCTGCCAATGTGCCCATCAAACGCTGCCACTGTGCCCCAAATGTTGCCACTGTGCCCATTAAATGCTGCCACTGTGCCCCAAATGCTGCCACTGTGCCCCAAGCGTTGCCACTGTGCCACAAGTGCTGCCACTGTGCCCCAAATGCTGCCACTGTGCCCTAAGTGCTGCCACTGTGCCCCAAGTGCTGCCACTGTGCCCCAAGTGCTGCCACTGTGCAATGCAAGAATCTGTCTATTGTGATTAGAGCGGTGACAGGAGGGGGGGGCGGCGCTCCTGCGCCCTTTATGGATGCACCGCCACTGCCCCCTCACATCAGTGTTCCAATCAGAGACCCCCTCTTCTACATTAAGGTCCCCACCAGAGTCCTCGTACATCATGCTTCCAATTACACTCCGCCCCCACATCTGGGTCCACATCAGAGTCCCCCCTTACATCAGAGTGAGAAGTATGTCACCAGCACACCAAGGATCTCCAGAACAGGTCCAAGCTTTATTAAGCGATCACATTATAGTTACAAATGCAACATTTTGGAGCTTTGCAGGACCCTTTCATCAGGCATGTGACCAAATTTCATCAGGGTCCTCATCAGAGTTCCCACCACATTACCGTCCATCAGAGTCACCCCTTACATCAGGGTCCCCATCAGCACCTCCCTCCAGGTCAGGATCCCTATCAGAGCCACCCCCCCATGAGGGTCCCCATTCAAGTCCCCCTTTAAATCAGTGTTCCCATCAGAATCCCTCGTTACATCAAAGTCTTCATCAGACCCCCCCCATCAGGGTCCCCCATCACAGCCCCCCTTATATCAGTGTCCCCATCAGTTGTAGCAGCAGGGTTGAATTCGGGAGGTAAAGCAGGTCTGGACAGAGGAAGTTCTGCCCTCATGTGATGGTAAGCCAAGCTCGTCATTGGTTGCTAGGATGCTGGACGTACTGGAAACCAACAGCAGGGATTATGACAGTGCAATTGGGGGGTGGGGTACTGTGCTGGAGACTGCATGGACTGGGGGGGGGGGGGTGTTGACCAAAATCCCCAAACTGAGCACTTTGAGGATAGGATGCACTGCTGACCCTAGCTGCAAGCCAGATAAAATCTTGTAACAGGCCACAGATTGGAGATCTCTGTTCACCATAACCTGCATGGTTATGCTGTCTGGGTGCCAAGCCCCCTTTACTCTGATACCCCTAACTAAAATCTAATTGAACCAATTGCCTTCAGAAGTCACCTAATTAGTAAATAGCGTTGACCTGTGTGTAATTTAATCTCAGTATAAATAGAGCTGTTCTGTGAAGCCCTCAGAGGTTTGTTAGAGAACCTCAGTGAACAAACAGCATAATGAAGGCCAATGAACACACAAGACAGGTCAGGGATAAAGTTGTGGAGAAGTTTTATGCAGGGTTAGGTTATAAAAAAATATCCCAAGCTTTGAACATCTCACGGAGGATTGTTCAATCCATCATCCAAAAATGGAAAGAGTATGGCACAACTGCAAACCTACCAAGACATGGCCGCCCACCTAAACTGCCAGGCTGGGCAAGGAGAACATTAATCAGAGAAGCAGCCAAGAGGCCCATGGTAACTCTAGAGGAGCTGCAGAGATCCACTATAATACTGGATACACACTATACAATTTTCTGTAGATTTTTTCCTTCAGATTTACCAAAAACATTTAATATGAGGTCAAACCTTAGGAGTTTCCATTTGTATGCAATCAGGCAGGCCCTTGCACTACATGGTTTTGGTAAATCTAAAGGAAATCAGACAAAAGTTGTATAGTGTGTATGGGGTCGTAGTCGTGCACTTCACAAATCTGGCCTTTATGGAAGAGTGGCAATATTATTATTGTTGAAAGAAAGCCATAAGAAGTCCCGTTTGCAGTGTGCGAGAAACCATGTGGGGGACACAGCAAACATGTAGAAGAAGGTGCTCTGTTCAGATGAGGCTAAAATTGAACTTTTTGGCCTAAAAGCAAAACACTATGTGAACATCACCCTGAACACACCATCCCCACCGTAAAACATGGTGTTGTGGGGATGCTTTTCTTCAGCAGGCACATCAGAGTTGACAGGAAGATGGATGAGCCAAATACAGGGCAATCTTAGAAGAAAACCTGTGATGCCGCGCACACACGACCGTTTTTAATGACGAGGAAAATGCCATTTTTTAAAATGGTCATTAAAATTGATCGTGTGTGGGCTTCAGAGCATTTTTCACGACATGAAAAACGGGCAAGAAAAAATTGGAACATGCTCTAATTTTTCACGTTGTTTTTTACATCGTCGTTTTTCTCGTCATGAAAAACGGCCGTGTGTAGGCTTTAACGACATGAAAAAAAATGCGCATGCTCAGAATCAAGTATGAGACGGGAGCGCTTGTTCTGGTAAAACTATCGTTCGTAATGGAGATAGCACATTCGTAACGCTGTAACGGACTGCAAAGCACGAGGCTGAAAAGCGCAAATCGTCGCTCAACAAACTTTACTAACATGAAGGGTGGCGCCATCCAAATGGAACTTCCCCTTTATAGTGCCGTCGTACGTGTTGGACGTCACCGCGCTTTACTCGAACATTTTTACCAAACGATAGTGTGTAGGCAAGAGGAAGCACGAAAAATCACGTCGAGAAAAATGCTGTTTTTTTCAATGACATTAAAAACGGTCGTGTGTACGCGGCATTAGAGTCTGCAAAAGTCTTGAGACTGGGGCGGAGGTTCACCTTCCAGCAGGACAACGACCCTCAACATACAGCCAGAGCTACAATGGAATGGTTTAGATCAAAGCATATTCATGTGTTAGAACGGCCCAGTCAAAGTCCAGACCTAAATCCAATTGAGAATCTGTGGCATAACTTGAAAATTGCTGTTCACAGACACTCTCCATCCAATCTGACAGAGCTTGAGCTATTTTGCAAAGAAGAATGGGCAAAAAATGTCACTCTCTAGATGTGCAAAGCTGGTAGAGACATCCCCAAAAAGACTTGCAGCTGTAATTGCAGTGAAAGGCGGTTCTACAAAGTATTGATTTTAGTTAGGGATATCAGAGTAAGGGCCGGTTCACACTGGTGCGATGTCAGAGATCGGTGTTCACACCCATGTGATCCGATTCCTGTCCGAGTTTGCAGATATGCAAACTGTTTTGGGGGTGTCATTAACTTAAACTGACACTCCCAGCAGTTTGCATAGGGCAGTGTGAACTGCCGCCGGGAAACATGCGATGCGGGAACCCACAGTGGATTTGCAGGGTTCCCGCAGCGCAGCAGTGTGAACCGGCCCTTAAGGGGGCTGAATACAAATGCACGCCACACTTTTCACATATTTATTTGTAAAAAAAATTGAAAACCATTTATCATTTTCTTTCCACTTCACAATTATGTGCCACTTTGTGTTGGTCTATCTCATACAATCCCAATAAAATACATTTACGTTTTTGGGTGTGTAGCACACGGACCCTTTTCCCTTGCTTTGGCTCACTTGCAGGAAAAAGGCACACCGTACTATATGCCCGTACCCTCCTGGATGAGGGGGTTAAGCGGTGTTATGTATTTGGGTCCCACAGCTAGGTTCTTCCATCAGTTGGTTCTCGTCTCCTAGGATATAGGGACAAGTCTCTGTTTTCCCCCCAGTAATTCCAATGTCCACACCACTCTAAACTCCAACGTTAAGTTTATTTTCTCAATGTTCAGCAGACAGGTAAAGGGTGGAAGAGAGACAGGACAGCAAGGTTTGGGAGGTTAGTCCAGGCACAATGGATATCACAATCTCTACTCTATCCCTGAGTAGGTTTAGCTCACCCGGATAGACTCCTACAAGTGGAGCCTAGCAGCCGAAGTAATGCTCGAGCGTTTGATCAAGTTCTTTCCTAGATGTGATCGGGAGACTCTCTGCCACAGAATCTATCAGACCCCGAACCTCTTAGCTTCTGGTACTTAAGGACAGGTGCCAGCAGCAGCACATTACTAGGCCCTTGGTGGATAGAAGAATCCCTCCAGAGAGTTACCGGGCCCCTTCCTTCACCGTGAACTCTCACCGGTCTGTCAGAAAGGTCCTCCCCCAGCCTCCTCCTCTTAGAAGCAGGCTCCCTCGTGAGAGACACCCTGGGATTTCTCCTCCTCGAAGCGGGCTCCAGCTAAAGGTGCTGGGCCCAGTGTTGAAGATGCAGCCCCAGGACTAAAGGTGCCTGGGACTGATGCACACATGGCCCAATGGCCTGGAGGGCCATGCGCCACGCACCTGGACTCCGACTCTGGAACGAAGACCCCTCCCAGGCACAGTCGACCCCTTATGTATCCCCTCCCGGCATGCACCGCAGGCCGACCACACCCACCGCACCACTGCCGAGAGAGGACACCCCAAGGCACAGCACTAATACCAGTGTTCAACCCTGACCCATTATGGCAGTGCCACCTATAGGCCATAGGGAACTGCACACCAGTATACCATCCTGGAAATAAACAGCACAACCTATAATGTGAGAATGGTCTGAGCCTAACTACTATCTCAGACCAGCCCCTAAATTTGGGTATATAGCACCCCTAAGTGGGGTGGGCGCTACAGGTGAAACATGACAAAATTTGGAAAATGTCAAGTGGTATGAATATCTTTTCAAGGCACAGTAATTGACTGCAATGATAAACCTGCTAATTTCTGCATTCGGAGTGCTAAACAATGGCTGTGCTCCTCATAATAGCCATCTATATTTAGAACCAATGCTCTTCTAGCATGGCTGTTATTTTATCTCAACAGTTGTTAAAGGCTGGGGCTGTGCCGCAATTGCATCTGTACAGCTCCGTCTGGCTGTATTGGAACAGTTCAGATGGGCAAGTTGTTTGTTGATAAAACCACAGCTCACCTGCCCGTTTTTACCGCCCCTCCGACAGAGCTCAAAAACAGGGAGCGTCTGAGCAAGAATCTTCATGGCATAGTAACCAAGTACTATTTTAATCAAATTTAACCACTTGCTTACTGGGCACTTAAACCCCCCTCCTGCCCAGACCAATTTTCAGCTTTCAGCGCTGATGCACTTTGAATGACAATTGCGCGGTCATACAACACTGTACCCAAATTAAATTTTTATCTTTTTTTTTTCACACAAATAGAGCTTTCTTTTGGTGGTATTTAGTCACCACTGGGGTTTTTATTTTTTGCTAAACAAAGGTAAATTTTCTCCTTCATTGATATGCGCTGTTGAGGCAGCTCTGATGGGCTGCACTGGTGGGCACTGATAGGCTGCGCTGATGGGCACTGATAGGCACAGGTAAGGCGGCACTGATAGGCACAGACAAGGTGGCACTGATAGGGGACAGTTAAGGCGGTACTGATGGGCACAGATAAGGCAGCACTAATGGGCACAGATAAGATGGCACTGATGGGTGGCACTGATGGGCACTGATAGGGACAGTTAAGGCGGTACTGATGGGCACAGATAAGGCAGCACTAATGGGCACAGATAAGATGGCACTGATGGGTGGCACTGATGGGTGGCACTGATGGGCACTGATAGGTGACACTGATGGGCAGCACTGTTGATGAGGCACTGATTGGTGACATTGATAGGTGGCACTGTGGGCACTGATAGGTGGCGTTGGTGGGCACTGGTAGGCGGCACTGTTGTGCACTGGTAGGTGGCACTGGCAGTTGGCACACATGGGCACAGATTAGCTGGCGGCAGCTCTCGCTGATCGGGACCGATGTCCCTCTGTCAGCCTCTGGTGATCGGCTTTTTTTCTCCTCCTCACGCTATCAGCGTGAGGAGAAAAAATAGCCGATTACCAACTCTGTTTACATCACATGATCAGCTGTCATTGGCTGACAGCTGATCACATGGTAAGGGGTCAGAATCGACCCCCTACTCCGATCTGTGATCCAGCAAGTCTCATAGACTCGCTGATCACAGAGCGAGCTGCCCGCGCCCTACAGGGGGCGTGCAGGCCGCTTGAGCACGGGAGGACGTCTATTGACAGCCTACCGGCAAAGTAGGTCCGCGCTGTAGCCGTCATTGGGCTATAGCGCGGATGTGAAGAGGTTAACATAATAAAATGGCTTTTGAAAGTACAGCTTATAAGAGATATTAGTGAGATTTTAGTAATTGATTATACATCTACGTTAATGCTGCTCCAGCTACCATTTTGTCCTGAAATGGGTTTTAACACCAAACTTTGCGCTATGCATGCATCAATTTTTCATAATAAACAATATACCGGTATGTGTCAGCACATACATTTAGCTTCTGTTAATGAAGCCTTTTCCCTAGCAGCGTTTTTTTTTTTTTCTGGAGCAAGAGGATTTCGGTAACAATAAATGAAATCGCTAACAAGCCTTCCACATTGCAAAAAAACAACATTCTTGAAGTTGGTTTAACTGAAGCAATCTGGAGTTTAGAGGCTCTGCTTCCATGACTTATCTCCAGTGAGGAAGATGGAAGCTGACAACTCAGTGCAATGCTTTGTCAAAAATATACATCTGCATGAAGAGAGTAGAGTTAAAAATTTAATCTGCAAAGCTATTTAGAGAGCGTATAGGCCTTGACAGGCCTCCCAAATGTATTAAGAGAACAAGAACAGTAACGTTAAGGAAAAAAAAAAAATGCTTCTGCAGCAAGCTGAATGAAACTAAGTCCTCGTGGCAGAATCAGTTTGCCAAATGACTTTAAAATTGCACTTTGTCTTGGTGGATTTCTTAAATAGACTTCCTTTTAAAAAAAAAATATCTAACAGAAAATAAAAGTTGTGCTATTCTTGTTGTATCATTAACCACTTGCCGACCGCTTCACGAACATACACGTCGGCAGAATGACTCGTGTGGTAAGGTGACCAGATTTTTAAAATGAAATCCGGGGACATTTTTTTTCTTTTACTAGTAATGGCGGCAATCAGCGACTCTCTGCCCATCGCCACCGCCGCCGCCCGCCTCACAGCCTGTCAAGTCTTATGGTCCGTACACATGATCCGAATATCGTACGACAGATCTTACGACTTTTTTCGCTTAATAGTCGCAAGTAGAAATTGAATAGGCTACTAAGGTCCCGAAAATTCTCGTAACAACAGAAAAAAAAATCGGAAGTGATGTCATGTGTTGTAATGTATTCGTATTTTCGGACGACAACTAGACTGACTAAACGAAAATCGTATGATCTGGTATCGTACGAGGAAAATTTTTGTGCTTGTCCGATCAAATAATAACGGATGAACTGTCGTGATCGGCTCTCGAAAGTAGTATACACACGATCCGAAAATTGTACGATTCTTCCTCGGATGACAGTTTTCGTCCAATATTCGGATTGCGTGTACGGGCCATTACTCTCCTGGCCTCGGCTACTACTGTGTGGGGAGCGGAGGAAGATCACTCCACCAGGGAAGGCAAGGAGATAAGCAGGCAGGCGGCTGGCCAGGACTTGAGCCAAGGCAGAAGAACATGCGGGCGGAGCTGAATGGGCATGCACCCGAAACTGAAAAAATACTCCCTCCGCTCCGACCAGCACAAGATCATCAGAAAGGGGCACAGATAATGGAAAAAAATACACCCCCCCCAAGCTAGTAGGCGCGGTGGAGCATGGGGGGATGTAATTTAGAATTAATTTTTTTCAATTCTGCACTGACTGTCTTTGAAATCGCCCCAGCCCCTGTTCAAATCCAATCTGGGGACAAAACCGGGGACAGATTTGGACTGGGGACAGTGTTCTCAATCCAGGGACTGTCCCCTGAAACCGGGGATGTCTGGTCACCCTATCATGTGGGCAAAGCAACATACCTGTACGTTGCTTCGAAAATCCCGCCGTGCGCGCGAGCACGCGCCCGCCACGAGCTCCGTGACCGTGCCCGGGGGACCAGCGGACTCGATGTCCGCCGGTGTCCCGTGATCATGTCACGGAGCTGCAGAACGGAGAGATGCCTATGTAAACAAGGAATTTCCCTGTTCTGCCTAGTGACAGGACAGAGATCCCTGTGATTGTGAGCAGTGATCACTGTCGTGTCACACGTAGCCCAAGCCCCACACAGTTAGAATCACTCCCTAGGACACACTTAACCCCTTCCTCGCTCCCTAGTGGTTAACGCCTTCCCTGCCAGTGTCATTTACACAGTAATCAGTGCATTTTTATAGCACTGATCGCTGTATAAATGACAATGGTCCCAAAATAGCGTCAAAAGTGTCATAATGTCGCAGTCACAATACAAATCGCAGATCGCCGCCATTATTAGTAAAAAAAAATTATAATAAAAATGCCATAAAACTATTTTGTAGACGCTATAACTTTTGCGTAAACTAATCAATATACGCTTATTGCATTTTTTTTACCAAAAATATGTAGAAGAATACGTATCGGCCTAAACTGAGGAAAAAAAAATGTTTTTTTTATATATTTTTGGGGGATATTTATTATAGCAAAAAGTAAAAAAAATATTGCTTTTTTTTCAAAATTGTCGCTCTTTTTTCGTTTATAGCACAAAAAATAAAAACCGCAGAGGTGATCAAATACCACCAAAAGAAAGCTCTATTTATGGGGGGAAAAAAGGACGTAAATTTTGTTTGGGAGCCACGTTGCACGACCGCGCAATTGTCAGTTAAAGCGACGCAGTGGCGAATCGCAAAAAGTGCTCTGGTCGGGAAGGGGGTAAATTCTTCCGGGGCTGAAGTGGTTAAACTAACAGGAAGAAAATGTCAACAAAGACAACATTTCCTCCTTTGAAATAATTGGTGGGTAAAGTAGGCATATATTGTTATATCCGTGGTTGAACCCACAAGCTATAAGAAGAGGAGCAAAATTCTCAGGTCAGTATTGTCACTTTGGATAACACTTATGCCGCGTACACACGACCGTTTTTCCTGATGAAAAAAATAAATTTTTTTAGATTGGTCGTGAAAAACGATCGTGTGTATTCTCCATAACATTTTTCACGACGAGAAAACTGCCCGAATTTTTTTTAGAACCTGCTCTATTTTTTCTCTTTGTTTTTCACGTCGTTCTTTTTCACGTCGTGTGTACGTTTTTACGAGGGGGAAAATAATCGCGCATGCTCAGAATCAAGTATGAGATGGGATCGCTCATTCTGGTAAAACTAGCGTTCAGAATGGAGATAGCACATTCATCACGCTGTAACAGACTGAAGAGCACGAGGCTGAAAAGTGCAAATTGTCTCTCACCAAACTTTACTAACACGAGGATCAGCAAATGCAGCCCAAAGGGTGGCGCCATTGGAATGGAACTTCCCCTTTATAGTGCCGTCGCACGTGTTGTACGTCACCGCGCTTTGCTCGAGCGTTTTTTTCCCTCAACGTGTGTATTCAAGGCAGGCTTGAGAGGAATCACGATGAATCACGTTGAGAAAGACTTCGGTTTTTTGCATAACAGGAAAAACAGTCCTGTGTACGCAGCATAACATTACAGGTAGAAGTGCATGGCCCTCTACAACAGTCTTTCACAACCTTTTTACCCCAGAGGAACTCTTCTTAAAACCATTTCATTGGTGATCAGTGGGAAAAATGTCCCCCTTACAGTGGTGGTCAGATTGCTACCATTACAGACAGCTAAAAAGATCATTGATGTCTGCCAAGTGGCGTTATCCCTGGTACTATGCAGGCACCTTCAAATGGGAGGTTAATCAGCCACGGGCAATGAAACCCCTTTCAACATCTGAAGGAACCCTTGGGTTACACAAAACCCTGTTTGAATATGGCTGCTCTAAAAGCTACAAGCTATGCCCTGTACACACGATCGGATTTCCGATGGAATAAAATCCAATGGATTTTTCCATCGGAAATCCGATGAAGCTGACTTCCATCAGTCTTGCCTACACACCATCAGTCAAAAATCCAACCGTCCCAAACGCCGTGACGTAAAACACTCCGAAGAGCCGAGAAAAATGAAGTTCAATGCTTCTGAGCATGCGTCGACTTGATTCTGAGCATGCGTGGGTTTTTTCTCCGAAGGAGTTCCCCACGGAATTTGCTATTGTTTTTTTTTCCCATCGGTAAAATTGAAAACATATTCTAGTTTTTTATACCGATGGAAAAAAGACAGATGGGGCCCACACACGATCAGTTTGTCCGATTAAAAAATGTCCATCGGCCTTTTTTCATCAGAAAAAACGATCGTGTGTACGCGGCATTAGGTTAAACAAAAATTAACTCAAAGTTCAATACTTAGACAAAGGTTTGTGAACACCTGACCTGACCTTGTTTGACATCCTATACCAAGGATTTGGCCATATTTAAAACCTATTATGTCAGTGTTCCGTCCGTATGATTGATGCAACCAAGGGCTTGATAGCCATGGCAAACATTAATGGGGACAGTGGGCATTTCTGTTGAGTGCCCCTGTCCAAACAGAACATAGGTGACAGTTTGCCCGCCTTCCTTATAGCCATTACTGATCAGTCATAGAGAAATTTTACCCAGGATATAAAGACTGTCCCAAACCTAAATCTGAACAGGATGGCCCACACGTATTGTCGTTCTACAATGTCAAATGCTTTGGCAGCATCTAAAGACAGTAGCACCCTCCCACCCCTGTTATCTGCCTCGGATTGGATTTGACAAATAACCTATGGAGCTTAAAGTGATTCTAAAGGCAGAATGTTTTTTATACTAATGCATTCTATGCATTAATAAAAAAAAATCTGTGTGCAGTAGCCCCCTCAGCCCCACTAATACTTTCCTGAGCCCCATCTCGATCCAGCATCCAGTGCCTCGGCCGTCCGGGACTTTCCCCCCTGATTGGCGCCATTGGCTCCTGCCGCTGTCAATCAAAGTCAGTTAGCCAATCAGGAGAGAGAGAGGGGGGGCAGGGCTGAACTGTGGCTCCATGTCTGAATGGACACACAGAGCTGCAGCTCGGCTCGGGCGCCCCCATAGCAAGCTGTTTGCTTTGGGGGCACTTGGCAGGAGGAAGAGGTCAAGAGAGCCGGCGAGGGACTCGAGAAGAGGAGGATCTGGGCTGCTCTGTGTAAAACCATTACACAGAGCAGGTAAGTATAGCATGTTTGTCATCTTTTTTTTTTTTTTACAAATAACATGGTGTTTATTTTGAAGAGTAAAGACATACAGGGTAAAGACAGTGGCATCATAATTACAATAAAGGGAATTGTAACAAAAGGGTCCAAGTAGATAACATGTTCAACAAAGCTCATACATTTAATTCTATAACACATACTGTAGGCGCAGTGAGTTATTGCATAGACGTAAGAAGTCGAGGCGCAGGGCCCATATCAGTGGGGGTATATGTAGCCATCAAATTAACCATTCAACATTCTGGAGATCAGTCAGGTATCATATTGCACATGGCAGCATTTCCTAACCAAGTGTCCCAAATTTTGCCATATTTGGCCGGGTAACCCCTGTGAGCATAAATCTCTTTTTTATAAGGCAAAACAATATTAATAGCAGATATCCATTCCTGGAGTGTCGGTGGCGTAGCACTTAACCATTTTCTTGCTATGAGTAATCTAGCCATAAATAGAGGTGAGCGGACACCTGGATGTTCGGGTTCGGCCGAACTTCGCAAAAAAGTTCGAGTTCGGGACCCAAACTTGACTCCGAACCCGAACCCCATTGAAGTCAATGGGGACCCGAACTTTTGAGGACTAAAATGGCTCTAAAAAAGTAATGGAAAGGGCTAGAGGGCTGCAAATGGCAGCAAAATGATGTTAAGAGCATGGCAAGTGCTCTGCAAACAAATGTGGATAGGGAAATAACTTAAAATAACATAAAATACATAAAATAAAAAAAATTATAATCTTGACCTAGGAGGACGAGGTCCATATGGAGTAGGAGGTTAAGGTGGCGGTGGATGTGGCGGTGTAGGTGGAAGCGGCGGTGGAGGAGGACGAGGTAGCCAACACTGGTTTTTGTTTTTATTTTTTATTTTTTTAAATTAGGGTACACCCCAAAAAAGTGAGAAAGATCAAAAATACAACAATGGCTGGGTAAGGCCGGTATACATGTCTATTATGCACAGAAGAGACTGCTGCATGACTTAGGGCTCAGACTGCTTGGCTGATTTGCAAGGGGGCTGATGGACATCGGCTGCAGGTGCCAACTCTGATTTTTCAGCAGTAGACTGTGTGGGAGACAATGTGAAGGAACTGGAGGCACTGTCAGCAACCCAATCTACTATCGCCTGTACTTGTCCTGACAGAATAGAGCAACAGTATCTAAAGTGTGTATCTCACAGGTACAAGATATGCAGAAAACACACCAAATTTTTTTTTTCCCCCCAATTTTTTTTTTTTGAATAGCAGAATAGGAGAACAGTATCTAAAGTGTGTATCTCACACGTCTACAGATATGCAGAAAATGCACCGGAAAAAAAATTTTGGGCAGAAAACGCACCAAAAAATTTTTTTTTGCTCTAAATTATAATTTCTTTGAATAGCAGAATAGGAGAACAGTATCTAAAGTGTGTATCTCACATGTACAGATATGCAGAAAATGCACCAAAAACATTTTTTTGGGCAGAAAACGCACCAAATTTTTATTTTTTTTTGCCCTAAATTATTATTTTTTTGAATAGCAGAATAGGAGAACAGTATCTAAAGTGTGTATCTCACATGTACAGATATGCAGAAAATGCAGCAAAAAAACATTTTTTTGCCCTAATTTTTTTTTTTTTTTGAATAGCAGAATAGGAGAACTTTATCTAAAGTGTGTATCTCACAGTAACATATGCAGTGCTGGTGCACTGAGCTTGGATAAAATGCCCACCGACGCCAACCTAACTAACAGATGGATAAAAGTTATCTTTTCTCTGGCACTGGGCTCAGGGCAGGATAAAAAGATTGTGCACTGCACCCACACAACAACAGCAAGGTAGATCGCTGAGTAATTTTATTTCTGAATCAGGACTCCTATCTAATTCTCTCCCTCAAAGCAGCTGCAGCATCAGCAGCAACCTTTCCCTACACTATCTAAAGCAGAGTGACATGCTGTGCTATATGCCTCTAGCTTATATAGAGGCTGGGTCACATGCTGCACTGGCCAATCACAGCCATGCCATTAGTAGGCATGGCTGTGATGGCTTCTAAGGGCACACGAGTTAAACGAATGTTGATTGGCTGCCCTGCAGCTTTTTAAAATGCGCCATTACATTGCCAAACACCGAACCCGAACATACAGTAAATTGTTCGGGTACGCTCAACCCTAGCCATAAACAATGACACTTGCAGAAATATTTTGTGAGATTTGTCTGAGTCTGGGTCTGGGAACACCCCCAGTAGACACTGTTTAGGGCATAACGTCAAGGGGAACCCTATCTCGTCGTGAATGAATTTCACTATGTGGGACCAGTAGTCCTGTATTACGGGGCAGGACCATAGAAGATGCAAGAAGGTGCTAGCCGGATCATCACACCTAGGGCACAGTGGGTTATAGTCAGGTCTATATTTGGCCAGACGAAGGGGGGTCAAGTATGATCTGTGCATGATGTTTGTTATCTTTAAAGAAAAAAAAAATAGATTTTAGTATCACTTTAAGGGCTGTAGACTTCTGGGGTATAAAGTTGGATTGATCAGGGTGTATGATGGAGGAGATGACCTTATTACGTCTAAGCGCTAAGACTTTGGCCAGGATCTTGATATCATTTTGTGGGAGTGAAATAGGCCTGTACAAGCTTGGGTCTGTGAGGTCTTGTATGATATTGGCTTTGGTCATCGACTGAGGTAGGCATCTACTCTCACGGGCAGCATTGAAGACTTTTAGTAAGTAATTCAGTACCAGTTCAGCATATTGTTTAAATACTTCCATAGGCAAGTTATCATCCCTCGATGCCTTGCTATTTGGGAAAGAGCTGGTCACTGTCTGCAACTCCTCCAGAGTTATTGGGGATTCATGTGCCTATCTTGTTCTTACAGGGTAGGCAGTTGGGTACTGTGTAAATAGTCATGTAGGGAATTCAGTGAGCATGCAAAACAAAATCAAAGAAAATTCCCAGCTCAACTTACCAGCCAGTCTGCAAGCAACCAAATTGTCCTGTCTAAAAGTTTGTATTAAAAAAAAGGGGGTTTAGTTAGCACACACCCCTGTTTTTAAAATGAAGGACCACATGGAAGAGCAACGCATGCAAAACACAACCAAAGAAAATTCCCAGCTCACCCAGTGTCCAGTGCACCCCTGTGCCTTTAAGGAGGGGTGGGCTCCCTCCAGGCTCACCTGCCCTCTGCCTATCCATTATAATGCATGTGCTTCCACTGTGGAGGCTCTCAAAGTCAGGGTTAGGACCAAAGATACTGGGGTGCCTTGACGGGGCACTGTAACTTACGCATGTATTTGCAAATGCGTGCACACTAAACCCCTGTTTTTAACACATACTATACAGAACAATTTGGTTGGTTAGCAAGCTGGTCAGTAAGTTGAGCCAGGAATTTCTTTGTTTTTGTTTTGCATGGGTTGCCCTTCCATGTGCTCCTTGCCGCAAAGGCCAGTTATAGGTGAGGGCAGTGGCTATTTGTTTGTACCATAGGTCATATGCAGTCCTGCAATACAGATATATTTCTGGTTTGTGAGAGACATCATGACCAAGATGGCCATGGCTGGTTCGCGCACACGTAGTGGCGTCTGTTCTTGCTCCGCCCTACGCATTTCGTCATATGTGATGTCATCAGGGGCACAGTTTTATGCATACCATGTATTAGGGCATTGTGTCAGCTGCTTTCTATTGTTACACCTTTGAGCTCTGCATTTTTCATTTTTTGGTTCAAATACGTACCAATTACTGACTGTTTCCCCACTCTCCATCCTGATACATCCCCTGTAGCAGCCAGCAGCAGAGCAGGGAAGCTGGCAGTGCTACGGGGGGACAAGGGGAAGCCAGGAGAGAGCACAGAAGGGCACGGGCACAGCAGAGATAAGAGGAAGCTGGATAGGAGGGGTGGCATATAGAGGAAGAGATCCCCTCCATTTTCCTCCTGCAGCTTCTGAATGCCTGTGGTGGGGAGCGAGGGAGAAGCTGGCTTTCAGTGGCTGCAGGAGGAAAATGGAGGGCATCGGTTTCTCTATATGCTGCCCCAGTCGCCCCTCCTATCTAAGTGTACAGGGGAGGCGCATGGGCCCCCTGGTACATGGAGCCGGGTCACAATTGCAACCCCTGTAGTTACGTCCCTGCCTGGTGATCCTAACATTGAGGTCCTTCAAGCACTTCCTGTTATAAGGTGACAATGCACTGCCTGCAAATTGTGCTTCTGCATTGTGACCTTGTCACACAGGTTTCCAATAGATATTAGTGCCCATTTCAACGCACATTACATAGACATGGTCAGCTGATGTCAATATCAGAAAACCAGCCCTGACAATTGGCATGCAGCTATTGCTGGATAGGAAGTGGCTGCAAAGAGAATGCATGAGATCAGCAGCACTCATATGCAACAATGGATGGATAAAAGGTGAAAACCAATCTTTTTTTTAAAAATGGCACATTTGATGATCATGATAATGCTTTAAAAGTCATTCCCTTAAGGTCTTATTTATAAAGCAGTGAATATGACATTCTCAAAACATTCTGTGTAGGTGATTCTTCCAGGTGAATGTGTTTTAAATGACAGTGATTGATTCACTACCAATGAATGTTTAGTGAAAGTCACATTGAGGCTGGGTTCATACATACGCAGTCGCGGTTTTAGTGCAGGAGTCCGTTGCAGTTCTGTTCATTAGTTCAGGTACGATTCAGGTGCAAATATTTACCTGAAATCACACCTGAACCAGACCCAAAATCACACAGGACCCTTCTTAAAACTGCACCGCGGCCGCCCTGCACATTTGTGAACGGGCTTTTAGCCCACGTTCACATTGGGCCAATTTGGCATGTGATTTGGCATGTCAAATCGCATGCCAAATCCGCGGCTATTGACGGAAATAGCACTGTCCAAATTGGTGCGGCGGCGACTTTTTGGTGCCGCACTGATTCCCAAAAGTAGTTCCTGTACTACGTTTGGTGTCTTCTGGGGTGATTTCAGGAACCCGCACAGATGTCTGTCAAATAGCACCGGAAGTTGGACTGCATTGCCGGTTTGAAATTGTGCGAGTTCAGCTGAACTCGCACGATATCTAACCCGCATCAGTGGGAGCCTGGGCTTAATGGAAAGCTGGTCCGATTCACATGTTATGCGAATTGGATGCGGTTAAGAACTCATCCAATTCTCATGAAATGAGCCTGAGGCCAAGTTTACATATGCCGTCGGGGATGGTGATAAAAATAAAAGGTTGAGCCACAGTTTTACCACAACCACAACTGTCCTCTTAAAGTGAAGTTCCACCCTGATTTTTTTTTTGCATTATCAGACTCCTGGAAACCTATAAAAAAACATTTGGAGGAAAGAAATGTTTTTACTTACCAAAATCGCCCTGTTGCTATGTAGCCCTCCTAATCTGCCACTTCCTGGTTCGCAGCGCTCCTAGGTCACTTCCTCCTTCGCCTGTGCTCCTGGGAAATGATGACACATCATTTCCCAGGAGTCTGGGGGCAGTACTGTGATCAAAAATCCCATTATTTCCTGACAGGAAATGACACGATTTAGGGCGGATCACAACGCCGAGATGTGTTTATCTATGTTGCCATAACAACGGGGCGGGACTTTCCTCCGTCGCTGCCCGTTGTTATGGCAACTTTTCAAACAATCGGCGCTGCGGCCGCCGGTGAATTGCGCATGCGCGAGATCGAGAGGTGCATGCTGGTCACCCAGTATGCACCTCTCCAGAGCTTATCCAGGAAGAATTATCGATTGGGCTTCAGATGCCCACAATCATGATGGCAACGGCCACAACAGGAGGGTCACAATGGTGAGTGTGAAATTTATATTTTAACAACATCCAAAACGAACCTTGTATACTTTGTTTTTTAATTAATAATTAATATGCTGGGATTAATAAAAAATAAAAAAAATAAAATTTGTCCGGAACTCCGCTTTAACCACTTCAATACCAGGCACGTCCCACCCTTCCTGCCCAAGCCAATTTTCCGCTTTTAGCGCTGTTTAAATGACAATTGCGCGGTCATGCTACACTGTATCCAAACTACATTTTTATCATTTTTTTCCCCACAAATAGAGTTTTCTTTTGGTGGTATTTGATTACCTCTGCGGTTTTTATTTTTTGGTAAACGAATAAAAAAAACACTGAAAAGTTTTTTTTTGTTTCTGTTATAAAATTTTGTAAATAAGTACGTTTACTCCTTCACTGATGGGCACTGATAAGCTGCACTGACAGGCACTGATAAGGCGGCACTGATGAGGTGGCACCAATGAGATGGCACCAATGAGCACTGACGATGGGCACTGATAGGTGGCACTAATGGGCCCTAATAGGCGGCACTAGTGGGTGACACTGATATGCAGCACTGATGGGCACTCATAGGTGGCACTGATGGGCGACACTAATGGGCGACACTAATGGGCACTGAAAAGTACTTATGGGTGGCACTGATCGGCACTGATGAACTACACTGATAGGCATCACTGTTGGCACAGGCACTGGTAGGCATTTGTTTGCCACTGGATGGCAGCTGCCTGGGCACTGATTGGCAGCTGCCTGGGCACAGATTGGCATTTCCCTGGTGGTCTAGTTGGCATACCTGGTGGTCCAGTGTGGTGGCCCTCCCTGGTGGTCCAGTGTGGCATCCTGGTGGTCCTGGGCAGGCATCCGCGGGGGGGGGCTGCGCTGATAAACAATCAGCACAGACCCCCCCTTCAGGAGAGCAGCCGATCGGCTATCCTCTACTTGCGTCTGTCAGACGCGAGTGAGGAAAAGCCGATCAACGACTCTTCCTGTTTACATCGTTATCAGCCGTGATTGGACACGGCTGATCACGTGGTGAAGAGCCTTCGTCGCACCACCGATCGCCGTGATGTGCGCCCCCATGGGCGCGTGGCAGCTGTTATCCTGCTGGATGTCATATGACGTCCAGTCAGGATAACTGAACCACCGCCCAGCCGTCATTCTGCTATAGGCTGAGCGGGAAGTGGTTAAGCGCAAAAGGCAACCGGCGACAACAATCTGACCCCTGTTGCTCTTGGAAGGCAGGACCGCTGCTAAACGCAACCCATTCAAGTAAATGGGGCCACGCCCCACAGTGTTCAATGTGCGTCCCCGACTCCCCATTCACTTGAATGAAAACCGTGGAAGTACAGGCTATACAGGGATAACATAACGCCTCCCAGTCGCCTGTCAAATACGAAAAGCGACAAAATGTACGAGCCCTTACTGCTTTATAAATATGCTCCTCAGGGTTTATATCTACTTTAACTTTATAGTCTATGAAACATATTTTTCTAACATTTTTTTTTTTTTGAGTGGGACTTTTTTTTTTTTTTTCCATGAACACGTCTTGTCAATATGATCAATAGCTCACTGATGCGCGTACAATCAGCTCTTCTAAACCCACCATTCTCCTCTGAGTTAGCAGCTGCTCAGAGACGAAAAACAGGTGCAGATCTAGACCCAGACAGATATAAAAACACTTGCAATTAAAAAGCAAAAAAAAAAAAAAGGTCCAATAATGGAAAGCATATCAAATCTCTGTCCACTGGGGCTACCATGCTGGCCTCCAAAACGTAGTCACCTGACATCTTAGGGATGCTAATGTGAATTATGCAAGCTTTAAACACCACGGCTGCATAATCAGCTGGCAGGCGTGATACGGATGCCTTCTCTGGGTCATTTTTTGGATTGGAAAGTCTAAGTCTGGCAAAATTTTCTTGAACGGAAAGTACCAGGATAACAGAAGGTGTGCACCCAACAGTCTGGATGAATTAGAAGGACTCATTAAAAATTCAAGACGGTTTGACAGCTTTCTGCTCACTGTGCCATCTTATCTCAGCCAACTAACCACCATAGATATCTTCTCCATGTCACTGCATTTCAGAAGGCACAGCAAGGACCTAAAGTGATTGTATATACCTAGTAAAGTGACTGGCCTCAGGTGATACACAGAGATGAAACAAATATTCCTACATAAGTTGTACCTGTTTATCTGCAGCCATCTCTTCTCTACATCCCTTTAAAATCCAGCATTTATAAAGCTTGTCTGAGCTGTCAGAAAAAAAAGGGGTCGCAGAGCTGAAATTGCACACTGCAGAGCTTAGTGAGAAGAGGTCTGACAGCTGATTGGAGGGAAGAGACACCCAACTCCCTTTCACACAGCACTCAGGAACAGAGCTGATGCTGTCAATTACAGGTTGTGTTCTGTAGCCCCCTCCCCTGTCCCCTTTTTGCCTCTTAGGCCTCGTACACACGACCGATTTTCTCATCCAAAACAGTCAAGAAAAGTGCCGCGAGAGTTTTTTTGTCTAGAAAAACGTTCGTGTGTATGGTTTTACGACGAGAAACTTGATGAGAATCTCGACGAGAAAATAGAGAACCTGCTCTCTATTTTCTCGTCAGGATTCCAGATTTCCTCGTCGTGTTTCTCGTCGGCCTGTTTTGTGACGAGAAAATGGTTCGTGTGTATGCTTTTACGACTCTTCCAAAAGCGCGCATGCTCACAAGCAACTATGAGACGGGAGCGCATCTTCTGGTAAAACAAGCCTTCATAATGGAGAGAGCACATTCGTCACGCTCATAAATATTTCATAGTTTAAATGTTCTGCATTGAATTCTTCGTTAGAATGTTACATTAATCAAAACGAGTGACCTTCTTTTGCTGCTGATATTCACACAGAGTTATGCCTTATTTTTAACCTTTTTCATGCTGCTCTTTATAAGATTTATGTGTATTATATCGTGCAAGTTTTTAGGAATAATTTAAATGGTTAGATTTTTCAAAATTATGTTAATTATAATTTCTCAATGTTTTGATAGTGATCTCCCATTTAATTTTCGAATCTATATTTTTAAAATTTCACACCATGTTTTTGTGCTAATCAGATTTAGTTATTCTTTTGGGGGGGGGGGGTGATATCTGTGCCTTTTATTGTCAGTCAAATGTATCTGCTTACTCCAAAGCTTGTTTTTTTTTATTTAAAAATACACATAGTCAAGTATGAACTTAAACAAAAAACACATTTATTCATGTTTATAAATTAAATAAAGAGAAGGCAGCGCTGGAGAAGCTGCTGCCATTTGTGCATCCCAGGGACCCCAGAGCACACAGCAACCCTGTGTGCACACTAAAATTGGGAGCTTGAGAAGGCCCACATTTCAGAACACAATCTGATGCTGGCCTCCCAGAGGTCAGGAACAGCAGCAGGTGAGATATATGTCCCAAGTGTGTGGTACTACAACAGGCTGCCTTCTGTCCGACCACAATGAAGCAAGGCCATCACTTCCTCTTCTTCCTGGCAACCTTCCCTGCAGCCTTTCCTGAAGCCTTTCCTGAAGCCTTTCCTGCAGCCTTTCCTGCAGCCTTCCTTCTTCGTTTGGCTGGAGGCTGGCCCACTGGAGGGGTACTCCTGTCAGGAGGAGGAGGTGGAGGTGTAGCAGAAGGGGGTGGGGCAGAAGGTGGAGGTGTAGCAGAAGAGGGTGGGGCAGAAGGTGGAGGTGTAGCAGAAGAGGGTGGGGCAGAAGGTGGAGGTGTAGCAGAAGGGGGTGGGGCAGAAGGTGGAGGTGTAGCAGAAGATGGTGGGGCAGAAGGTGGAGGTGTAGCAGAAGGGGGTGGGGCAGAAGGTGGAGGTGTAGCAGAAGGGGGTGGGGCAGAAGGTGGAGGTGTAGCAGAAGGGGGTGGGGCAGAAGGTGGAGGTGTAGCAGAAGGGGGTGGGGCAGAAGGTGGAGGTGTAGCAGAAGGGGGTGGGGCAGAAGAGGAAGGTGGAGGTGGAGGTTGAGGTTGGGTCAGTTAGGCCACCTCACATATGGCGGTATTGGGGGTAATTTGCTCCATCACCCCCTTGTTGAGCAAGGTGATGAGCAGGGGCTCGCATAGGAGGCGTTGCTCCATGCTCATCACCTTGAACTTAGCCTCCACTAGGCCGGCAATGGCCTCTTCAGGGGATGTGGGCTCCTTGAGGGTGGCATGGGCCTCTTTAATAAGGGCCATTGCTGCCTCACTGGTGGTCCTGTCCCTCCTGCCTCTTTTGTGAAGCCGGATGGGAGGCACCTGGGATCTGGTGCTTCTCCTTTGCCCTGCCACCTCCTGTCTGCCACTGGGCCCTGCCACCTCCTGTCTGCCACTGGGCGCTGCCACCTCCTGTCTGCCACTGGGCCCTGCCACCTCCTGGCTGCCACTGGGCCCTGCCACCTCCTGGCTGCCACTGGGCCCTGCCACCTCCTGGCTGCCACTGGGCCCTTCCTCCTCCTGCCTGACAGTTTCCAGACCCTCCTCCTGGCTGATTTCATCCTGTGTATGAAAAAGGAACATAGTTTAATATGTTGGTTTAATCTTTGCATCAAACTTTGTAATCCTGATGGAAGCAATTAGAATGTAAATGCATAAATCCTTGCTTTAAATTTACCACTACATCAGCTTGACTATTTACCACACAATTAAGTGCAGAATAATGTCTACAGATCATGATTTCACTTGTGGAATACAAAATAATGTATGTTTCTCATCCTGACATATTTGGGAAACATTAATTTTATCCCACTACATTTTCAGTTAATACTATACCTGGCTCCAGATGGACAAATCAGGATCATCCAGGATGGCTGCCTCCTCTTGCTCCAGAGAAGGCTCAGGTTGGCTGCAGGGAAGTCTGGGGGGAAGAGTGGAGAGTGATGGCCTTGGCTCAATGTGGTCATCCAGGAAGGACATCCTGCTGTAGTACCACAAAATCGGGACATAAACATCATCTGCTGCTGCTCCTGACCTCTGAGAAGCCAGCACCTTAGAGCGTTCAGTCCTGTAGGTACCTCTCAAGCTCCCAATTTTAGTGTCCACTTGTTTTGCTGTGGCTGTGGGCACCTTGGTATGCACAAATGGGAGCAGCTTCTCCAGCGCTGCTTTTCTCACCCCTTTTTTTTTTATGGATGGGGTTTTTGGTCTCCCACAGAGCCGGCAGCTCCCTTACCCGGTCAATAAATTCCGCCAGGAACTCTTTGTCGCTAATAAAGACATTCATATTGTATCTGCAAGTAAAATAAATTATATTTAAATAATGTGAGGCAAACAGTCTAACCTCCTTCACATCCTAGTCACCATATATATCCTCCACCAATCTCAAGACAGTATAGGCCAACAATTTTTACAAGTCTCACAAAATCACATACCTTCATTCGCACGTCCGTCACTTGAACTCCTCTCTCCGCACACCGAACGTACTATAGTCACATGTGTGTTTGCTATATACACACCACGCATGCGTCCAAATTCGAACACGTCGCTCCGCACACGTCGCCCGCCCATGACGTTCTAACTAACATCTTTTCCCCGCCCCTTCTCTTTCGGCGCGCAGACAGATATGGCGGAGTTACAGCAGGTGTCTGATAATTCCGCAACTAGCGAGGAGACAAGCCCGGAGACCGAGGACACGTCACGATCAAGGAGGAGATTCAAGGCATCGAATATGTCTTTGGCGGAGATGGCGGAGATGGTGGACATCTTGGTCAAGGCTGATTATGATGCCAAGCATGGGCCGTATAGCAAACCAAATAGAAGGAAGGCCAAAATCCTCACTAAAGTTGTGAAGAGTCTGAGGGCGAAGTTCGGGGTGAAACGCTCAAATGAGCAGCTCAGAAAGAGGTGGTCAGACCTCAAACTGAGGGAGCCAGACCAGTTGAGGATCATAAAGAGGATGCTCACTAAAAGTAAGTAAAATGACGACCTTTCTGCTATTAATCTTTTTAGAAACTGACATTTTTTTTTTTTTTTTATCATATTGGACTCCCTTCCAAAATGTAATATTTTGAACTAGTTTGGGCACAGTAATCGTTCGTTACATTACCGACACTTCGTTCGGCCACTATCCGCGGTTTTGGCTTATTTAAGACCCCCAAAAGTAATTAGACAACTGCCATTTTTGATCAAGTATTGTGGATAATTTTTAAGTCTACATGATGTGTTTGTAAGGAGAATGAAATGCAAACTTTTATCAGTGTAAAGGAGAGGACACTCAGCAGCTGCTTCCACATCTGTACTTTGGAGCACTATAGTGTGGGCCACCAGACCCGCCTTTTTTGGGTGTCCCACACAGGTGCATCAGAGTTTATTTGTGGTGCCTCCATGTCCAAAAAATTACATCCAAATGTGAATACTAAACATATTTGGGGTCATAAATAATGCATTTTTCTTTAAATTCCGCACAAACACACACTTGTACCCCACTTCCAAACAATTTAGCCTGTTTTAAGTTTAAAAATGAGATTTTTACAGTGTGATAAATAGACCTTTGGTTTTATTCTCATAGGGGAGAGAAGACTGGGAGGAGGACACTCCAGGGAGCACATGCACCCCACAACTTCCAAGCAACCCCAAACTCCCAAAGATCCACAACCGAAAGATGTGCAGGAAGTTGAGGTGGAGGAAGGAGAAGTGCAGGAAGGAGAGGTGGATGACGTTGTGGATCTGGTCACCACAACAGGTCAGTATCTGTCACCACAGCTTAAGGTAAGCGAGGTAGGCCTGCAGAGTTTTATTAATTTTTTTTTATGGTTTTTAGGGGATGGAAATGTTGTGAAGGATAGCACACGGTTCTCTGCTGACAGTGCCCTCCGCCTCATCCAGCAAGTGATGGAATGTAGCACGGAACTGGACCTAATTAAACAAAGAATCCATGTGATGGAACAAACATTTAAAGACATTCTCGATGTTTTGGGGAGAATTCAATAAGCCATCCAAACACATTTGTTTTTACATGTTTGTTTTTATATTTTTTCTAATTTTTTTGAGTAACAAAGCAGCCAAAAATTGAATATGCACACAGTGTGTGAACATGTGCTATCTGCCATCAGGGGATATCCATGTACGTCTTTTGTGGGTGCAACCCCTTCCTCGTATCAAAAGTCGGTGAACTGAGGAAGGGGATGCACCCCCAAAACACGTCCATTGATCACCCCTGATGGCAGATAGCACATGTTGACAATAGGGATCAGGATTGTAAACTTCCTATTTGCAAAAAAGTAAAAATGTGTGCATATTGAATTTTTGGCTTGGCAAGGGGTGGCAGGACCCCATATTAGGACGGGCACATAGAGACATAGTTTGTGTAACTGAATGTCTCAGATTGCTCAGAGGTATCCAATGTTGTCATTTTAGAAATGCAAGTGGTATTTTTGTATTTTCATAAGCCAAAATTTGCCGGGTTGTGGCCAGGCCAACCCCAAAGTAAAACAAAAAAAAATGTGCAGAGAGTAAAATATTTGACCACAAACAACGTGTAGCTTCTTTTTATAATACTCTCTAAGCTTATTTGGTTCTTTTGTAAGGTAACATAGTGAAATTGGTTGTTATTTACTAAAGTAAAATACACTTGCCACTACAAATGCACAAAGACAAACTAGGAGACAGGAAAGAACAAATAATTAAAGGTTTAAACAAGATTTTTATTGGGATACTTAGACATAGGCTGGCATATGAATTGCCCCCCTACCCGTGAAATACTCCATGTATTTGTCCCGAACCACACGGGCATTTTGGGGGGGGCAAGCCAAGACGGGCAGATTCCAGGCCCGGAAGGGGATTTGCAGGGGAAAGTCCAGCCTCTGGCAAAACTGAGGCCATATAGGAATTAGATTTTTGGCTCAGAAAGTTGTGTAGCACACAGCAGCATAACACTACATAGTTTATTTTGTAGTCCGCCAAGTGGATGGAAGTCATAAAAAGGCGGAACCGGCTGGCCATTATGCCGAAGGCATTTTCAACGACTCTTCGGGCCCTGGCCAGCCGGTAATTGAACACACTCTTCTCTGGGGTCAGGGTCCTCTGTGGAAATGGCCTCATAAGATGCCGTCCGAGTCCGAAGGCTTCATCAGCCAAGAAAACAAAGGGGAGTCCTTCAATATTCCCTGCATCCGGTGGCAATGCAAGGTCGTCACTCTGGAGACGGAGGGCAAACTCCGTCTGGATGAAGGATCCCCCATCGGACATCCGGCCATTCTTCCCTACATCAACATAGAGGAATTCATACCGTGCTGACACCACCGCCATCAGCACAATGCTATGAAACCCCTTGTAATTGTAGTAGTAGGATCCAGAACGGGGTGGCGGCACGATGCGGACGTGCTTCCCGTCTATGGCACCACCGCAGTTGGGGAAGTCCCACCGCGTGGCAAACTCCGATGCCACAGTCTGCCATTCCTGTGGCGTGGAAGGAAGCTGTGGAGTGAAACAAGATGAAATAATATTAGAAAAACAAAGGCATACATTACAAGGAAATTCTATCCCCCAAAATTAGAGACCAACATCAATCTAATTATACGTTTATTAAGGTGTGTAAAAAAAGTATAATGGAAGGCTCATTTATCATATTCATCACCCCCTCTGATGGGCCATTACTAAATTATTTTAGGGGGGGGGGAGATGTGTTTGGCCACAGGATAGCATTGCAGTTGCGGTGCGTCCAGAGTGGGCGCTGGAGCACTGTCCCCTCTCTCCTGTGCCCATCACTCAGAACAATACATAGGTTCATGCGTTGCATGAACCTATGTATTGTCTATGCCGCACACTATTCAGGTGGATGGCCTCTTGTAAAGCGACCGACATATGAATAATTGCGGCATTTAGGGGGTTAAAATTGCAGAGCAGAAACAGGTAGTAAAATAGTCTTGCAAATTACAACCTGAGGGATGTAATTGGCTTCCTCAAAGAAAAATCGGGGACGCAAGGAGGGGGGCATTCCTTGTGTAAACACTGACAGGCTGCTCTGCCAATCATGTTCACCAAGTCTGTTTAATGGTAACATGATTGGCTGATGCAACATGAAGGGAAGGAGAAGACATCAAGGACAGAAGAAGGATGGCGCTGACCACAAGAAGGTAAGTGCAGGGCTGGGGGGAAACTGGCTGCATTAGAGGGGACTAAATGGCTGCATTGGAGGGGACAACTGGGGGCGTTTATTAGGCAACAGAGCAAAAAAGGAGGAAGTTTATTTCCGAAATTGGGGTTGAACCCCCCAACATTTGGAGCAACAGGCGCCCCTGCTGGAAAAGTTAGTGAGGGGAAATATTTAGGGAGGATAAAAAAGGGGCAATCTAAAGCTTCCAACATGCATGGGGACAAAGGGGACATTCTCAGCATATTACAATCATGGTAATTAGGAAAGGATGAAAGAAATACAATACATTAGCATACATGTAATACATAAAATGTGATGTTAAGGGAGAAAACTTACCCTAATATAGTCCTCCTGCAGGACTTGGATGATGGCAGAACAGGTGTCTGGGATTATGAGGCCCAGAGCCTGGGGGGAGATGCCTGTGGTGAACTTCAAGTCCTGAAGACTTCTCCCTGTCGCCAGGTAACGCAACGTGGCGATGAGCCTCTGCTCAGCACTGATGGCTTCCCGCATAACGGTGTCCTTCCTGGTAATATAGGGGGACACCAAAGCCAACAGTTCCTGAAAAACGGGGTCAGACATCCTCAGAAAATTCCTGTAGTCCTCAGGATTATTCTCAACGATCTCCCGCAGCAGAGGCATGTGGCAGAATTGGTCCCGCTGGAGCAACCAATTCTTGGTCCATGAACTCCTCCTCACACCATTTATGGACTGGTCTTGGTCCAAAACAAGCAGACCAACACCAAGCGCACGCACAGCACGAACTCGACGACGAGAACGTCCAGGCGACATGGCTAGGAAACGGTCATCTTATCAGAACGTACAGAACAGAACGCACTTTAGAACAGCAAGGCCTATAAATAACGAAATGAAAAACAGAAACGAACAGGCAAGAACGCACTGTAAAACAGATACGACCTGCCTAGACGCCCTGAAAGTCAAGATACGAACCCACAAGCACAAACTGAACGGCAGAAAACGATCTGAAAAGTACGAAGACTGAAAAGCGCGAATTGTCTCTTCCCAAACTTTTACTTCACACGCGGTAACACGAGATCAGCAAAAGCAGCCCAAGGGGTGGCGCCAAGAAAAAAGATCTTCCCCTTTATAGTGCCGTCGTACGTGCTGGACGTGAGCGCGGAGAACAACGAGGAAATTGGGAAATGTCAGTGTGTACGCATGGAAAGCTTGACGAGAAAATCGACAAGCTTAACAAGAATCTCGTCGAAAAAAACGACGTGTTTTTTACGACGAGAAAATCGGTCGTTTGTACGAGGCCTTAGTGTCAGGCAAACTTGTCAGAAGTGACTCATGCAGATAGTAGAGGAACAAGAAATGACACTCAGGGGTTGATTTACTAAAGGCAAATAGACTCTTCAAGTGCAGTTGCTCCAGAGTTTAGTAAATGAGCAGAAGCTCTGCTGACTTCCATCATCCAATCATAGGCAAGCAAAAATGCTGTTTTCTTAAATTTTCCTTGCGTGCGATTGGGTATTCTTTGCAAAGGGAATCGTTACCTCATTTACTAAGCTCTGGAGCAACTGCCCTCGCAGAGTGCACAGCCTATTTGCCTTTAGCAAATCAACCCCTTAGTGCTCTTTATAAAGACATGTACACACTATAGAGGGATATGCTTTGTTCATATTTCCATATACACACTATGTTGTCAAAAATATTGGGACACCTGCCTTTATACACACATGAACTTTAATGGCATCCCAGTCTTAGTCTGTAGGGTTCAATATTGAGTTGGCCCACCCTTTGCAGCTATAACAGCTTCAACTCTTCTGGGAAGGCTGTCCACAAGGTTTAGGAGTGTGTCTATGGGAATGTTTGACCATTCTTCCAAGTGCATTTGTGAGGTCAGGCACTGATGTTGGATGAGAAGGCCTGGTTCGCAATCTCCACTCTAATTCATCCTAAAGGTGTTCTGTCGGGTTAAGGTCAGGACTCTGTGCAGGCCAGTCAAGTTCCTCCCTCCACCCCAAACTCGATCATCCGTGTCTATATGGATCTTGCTTTGTGCACTGATGCGCAGTCATGTTGGAAAAGGAAGGGGCCATCCCCAAACTGGTCTCACAAAGTTGGGAGCATGAAATTGTCCAGAATGTCTTGGTATGACGACGCCTTAAGAGTTCCCTTCACTGGAACTAAGGGGCCAAGCCCAACCCCTGAAAAACAACCCCACATCATAATCCCTTCTCCACCAAATGATTTGGAGCAGTGCACAAAGCAAGGTCCATAAAGAAATGGATGAACTAGTTTGGGGTGGAGGAACTTGACTGGCCTGCACAGAGTCCTGACCTCAACTCGATAAAACACCTTTGGGATGAATTAGTGCGGAGACTGTGAGCCAGGCCTTCTCATCCACATCAATGCCTGACCTCACAAATGAGCTTCTGGAAGAATGGTCAAACATTCCCATAGACACACTCCTAAACCTTGTGGACATCCTTCCCAGAAGAGTTGAAGTTGTTATAGCTGCAAAGGGTGGGCCAACTCAATATTGAACCCTACGGACTAAGACTGGAATGTCATTAAAGCGAAGGTTCTCCAAAATTTATTTTTTTAAAGTCAGCAGCTACAAATACTGCAGCTGCTGACTTTTAAAATAAGGACACTTACCTGTCCAGGGCGCCGTCGATGTCGGCACCCGAAGCCGATCCATTTCTTGGCTCTTGTCTTGTGTGCTGCTGCCGCCATCTTCGGTAAGGGAATCGGGAAGTGACGCCGTGCGTCTTCACTTCCTGGTTCCCTACTGCGCATAGGCGACTTGCGCTGTGCTATGCCACTGGTCCTCGCTGTCTTCTGGGACCCGTGTGTCTCCCAGAAGACAGCGGGGGGGGGGGGTGAAGGAAGTGGCGTAGATACCCGCGGGTGGCCCAGGTAGGGTTGCCACCTTTTCTTCAAGCCAAACCCAAACACTTTTGTGGCACAGGGTAATTTTTTATTTTTTTTTGCAGTAAACACTATAGGATTAAAAAAGACCTGGGACACAATTGGGTGCCCCAAGGAGAGAAGTAATGTAGTGCACAGAACGCACCAGTGGGTGTGGCCAAATTGCTCTTGCTGATATCATCACCCCACCCTTCAGTGATGCCAAACCTGCCCCAAATAGCCGCCGGCAGTGGCAACAGATTTGTGTAGGACTATCTCAGTTACTTGGGGACCCACAGCCTGGTCTGAAGAATGTGTCCGGGTTTCAGGTGGACTGAAACCCGGACACATGATTCAAACCCCGAACTGTCCGGGTGAATCCTGGACAGGTGGCAACCCTAGGCCCAGGTATCTATGCCTGCAAGTGGGAGAAAATACCTGTATTACACAGTTATCTGCTCCCCCCTGAAAGGTGCCAAATGTGACAGCGGAGGGGGGGAGGGTTCCGAAAAGCGGAAGTTCCATTTTTGGGTGGAACTCCGCTGTAAAGTTCATGTGTGTGTAAAGGCAGGTGTCCCAGTACTTTTGACAATAACAATAAAGTGTATATGTCTGAGGTTTACAATCACTTTAACCACTTCCCAACCAGCAACCGTGATTATACTGTGGCATGATGGCTCGTTTCCGCAAATCGCCGTAGCTGTACGTCAGCGCTGGATCTCACGTGCGCTCCCATTGGCCAGCGGGCGGAGCCAATCAGCGATCGTTCCCCGCAGTGATAGAACAGGGATCTGCCTGTGTAAAAAAGGCAGATCTCCGTTCTGACAGGGGAGATCACACAGATCTTGTCTTTCTGCTATGCAGGAAGATGGATTTGTGTGTTTCCCCAGCCACACAGTCCCCCATACAGTTAGAACACACAATGAGGGAACACATTTAACCCCTTGATCGCCTCTAATGTTAACCCCTTCCCTGCCAGTATCACTAGTACAATACCAGTGCATATTTTTAGCACTAATTACAGTAATAATGTCACTGGTTCCCCAAAAAGTGTCAAAAATGTCAGTTAGTTGTCCGATCTGTCCGCCGCAATGTCGCAGTCCCGCTAAAAATCACTGATCGCCGCCATTACTAGTATAAAAATAATAATAATAAAAATTCTATAAATCTATCCCCTGTTTTGTAGACGCGATAACTTTATCGCAAACCAATCAAAAAATATGTAGCAGAATACATATCGGCCTAAACTGATGAATAAATTAGTTTTTGGTGGGGAAATGTTTTATAGCAGAAAGTAAAACATTTTTTTTTTTAATTGTCGCTTTTTTTGTTTATAGTGCAAAAAAGAAAAAAACGCGGAGGTGATCAAATACCACCAAAAGAAAGCTCTATTTGTTGGGGAAAAAAAAAACTTACATTTTGTTTGGGTACAGTGATCAGCGTCTGTCCCTGTGACGTCTCTCAAGCATGGATGATTGAAATTCAACCGATTTAAATTCAACCGATCCCTGCTGAACCAGCCAAATTTCAGTCAGTGTAAGGCCAGCTTTAGACTTGGTTGCACCTAAACATTGGGGCTTGGTTAGGGTGACCACATTTCCAAACTACCATTCAGGGACACCCTCCCTTCCCAAAAATCAGCTTGTGCTGTAACGAATCACAGCACAGTGATTGGACACAAGAGGCGGGATTTATGATTTCTCCAATCACAAGCAGGGGGCGGGGACTGTACTCCTCCAGGCATTCCCGGCCAGGACAAGTACTGTTAGTGAGTAAAGCGGTGATGTGGCAGCCTTTTTTGGGGGCATCAGATTGGCCCAGGGGGGGGGGGGGTTGCTGTGTCAGTTTTATTCTGGGACACTGTATTGTCCTGAAATGAAGGTGCCCGGGACAGACCTGCAAAATGCGGGACTGTCCCGGCCAATCCGGGACAGGTGGTCATCCTAGGCTTGGTACGTTAAACACTTGTATGTGCATTGCATTAGACAGCTACATTCAAAATGTATGTGGCTGCTGTGACTGGACGGAACTGGACTGTGCATCCAGCGTTATTAACATTAAAGGCAGTATGTAGATAGGGAAAAATACCCAAAACTCTAGAAGTCTGCATTTCAGCCATTCATCCCTGGGCCAGTGGCGGCTGGTGCTCAATATTTTGGGGGGAGTGGCAAACCAACGCCACCACCCCAATCCCCATGAGAGACAGAGGGGTAGGCGGTGATTCCCCCCCCCCCGGGAAGGGAAGGTGGCATAACCAACCCCCCCACGCGGGAGACGGACGGGAGGGTGGCAATCAGAGGCCTCCTTACTTTAGGAGGTAGATGAAAAGGATCGTAGGGTTTTTTCTCTTTGCTACATCTATTCCATGCTCCGGGGCCGGTAGGGCCGCTGCTCCTCGCTTTATCTCCCTGGCCAATCGGGACACAGGACCCGCTTCCTGATTGGCCAGCAGGATAATCAGGAAAACAATAGCGAATATTAATTCGCTATTGTCACACAAGTGGGTGGGCTCGGGGCGCAGTGCTCTGCACCCCGAGCCCACCCTTTTTTGAAGCCAATTAAAGCCTTAAGCCCTGTACACACGGGTGGGAAAAAACGTTGGTTTTCTCTACGGGATTCCTGTCAAGCTTGCCTTGCACGGCGAGTGTACACACACCCATTCAAAAGAACCGCCGTTCTTTTGAATGGCAAGAAGCAGTGACGTCATCAACTACGACGAGACGGCGCTCGTCACATTCGATGATGTCGCCGTCATCTTGCTTGTAACCTTGTATGCTACCACGCATGTGTCGAAAAATGCGTCTGCCGAGAATCCCGACGAGAAAAATAGAGAGCAGGTTCTCTATTTTTCCCGTTGAGATTCCCGGCAGTTTTCCAGACGAGAAACCATACACACGAACAGCTTTCTCGGCAAAAAGCTCTCCCAGCAGTTTTCTTGCCGAGAAAAAAAAAAAAAAAACATTAAAATCCATGCGTCCTGTGTTGAGTGTTTTATGAGGGTTTGTAATAAAGGGATGTTATATTTTAGAAATACAGCAAAACCTCAGATTGCGAGTAATGCAATTTGCGAGCATCTCGCTATACAAACTATTTCTATTTAAAAATCCTGACTCGATTTGCGAGCGTTGTCTCACAAGACAAGCAGAATTAAAGCCTCTGGGGTGACAGTACTGCTTGTGGCCAGAGGTGCCGGGGCGCCGGTGATGCTCGGAGAAACACGGTTCCCGAGTGTCTCCGAGTGTTCTCCAAGCGTCTCCAAGTATTTCCGAGTGTCTCCGGCGCCCCCCCCCCACATCTGGCCACATGCAGTACTGCATACACTAGCAGTGACACTGGACGAATTATCTGAATTTCCATTGATTCCTACGGGGAAACTCGCTTTGTTATAAGAGTGCTGTGGATTACAAGCATGCTTCTGAAATTAATTATGCTCGGAATCCAAGGTACTACTGTTCTACACTATGAAAAGCTGTCTATTCTTATTGGAGGGACTGTTGCTGGAAAGAGTGCTAACCAGAGGAGGAAGACTGATGAACATTTGTTGATAAATCTGGAGAAAATCTCGGGATTGATCACCAGTCCTGGTGTAAGTAAAAGGCATACATTAACCTTACCATTGAGTGGGCCATCTGTGTAGATAAGCGGCTTGCACAGCTGGTGGTGGTGGACACAGTATTGCTGCATGGAAGGAGAAATCTTGAGCAATGTTTTAGTCAAATGGGACTTTCTATATTTATACACGTTATATCGATATTTTAAATAATTTTGGTATAAGTGTGGTATTATAATAGAAAAGCCCGTTTGGGATAAAAAAAAGTGGACATTCAGGGGGTGGCAGAATCGCTTATTGACTGACTGTGAGCTGCGCCTCTACCTCTCTTTGAAAAGGGATTCACCAAGGATAATGTTTCTGTGTTTGGTGAGCATGGCTGCCAATGTATAAGAGCACTTACAGTTGCTAGAAAAATATGATTTAAGGCCCCATGTACACGGGACGCTGTTAAGCGCGCGTTCAGAGGCAGTTGGACACTTTTTTCAACTGCCCCGGAACACATTCAATGTTATCCTATGTGTCCATGTACACAGTCTCGTTTATTGACATTTTTAGGCAGTTGCGTTTAACCTAGTTTTTCTGAAAGCAATAAAATGGGTTCAGACGCCAAAGATTTCCACGTTTCAGACGCCAAATGAGGATAACGTGGCTAAACGCGGTTCTGGCGTTTAGCCGTGTTTTCGTTTATAAGCGTTTTTAAAGGTGACCTATTTTTTTACATAAGAAATCTCAAAAATTATGGCAAATGATGAAAAACCATAAAAAAATATAAAAAAAAACTGTAATTGCTTGTATTGCATTGTGGACAATCTACAACTTGTGGCAGGTGACGTGGCAAGTGGACAATCCACAACTTGTGGTAGGTGGACAATCCACAACTTGTGGCAGGTGACGTGGCCAGGTGATGTGGCAGGTGACATGGCAAGTGGACAATCCACAACTTGTGGCAGGTGACGTGGCCAGGTGACGTGGCAGGTGACGTGGCAAGTGGACAATCCACAACTTATGGCAGGTGACGTGGCCAGGTGACGTGGCAGGTGACGTGGCAGGTGAACAATCCACAACTTGTGGCAGGTGTCGTGGCCAGGTGACGTGGCAAGTGGACAATCCACAACTTGTGGCAGGTGATGTGGCAAGTGACACGCTAAATACAAGTACACTGCTGCTCTCTCAGCTGCTGCTACTCACTCTGGTCTCACAAACTGGCTGAAATGGTTAATAATACAGTTTTTTGAGCTTAGGGAGGGTCCTTATGATGTTTCTTAACTAAAAGCTTCTAGACGCAAACGCAACTAAACGCGGCTAAACGCGGCATGCAAACGTGGCAAAACGGGCGTTTCTAAATGCCGGTTTCAACCTTCGTTCAGAAGAGTTTGCACCAGCTTCCCGTGTACATGGGGCCTAAGATGGTCATACATGGATCAAAATTTGGTCGGTTTAGCAGGGACTGACCCAATTTCGATCCATGTATGGGGACCCTGGTTGTACATGTAGCATCCTCTACTGTGTGCTACTAGAAGTGCAGTGCAGATAAAACATAGTCTGGGCCATGGATAAACCTGGGTCATTGAATCTGAGTCAGGGTTATTGGACTCATCCTGGCAGTTCTCTGGTGCCCCCTGTTTATAGAATGTTGTAGAACATTCTAGAAAATAGTGGGTGTAGGCTGGGGGCCTGGCAGGGAGCCAAAGAAGCCCTTAAATAGACATAAATATGCCAGCGGGAAAGTTGAGTGGAAGATGGAGAAGCAGTGTTGAGGGAGGCTGTCGGTGGTCCTTAAGGGACCCCTTACCGGGGGGGGTTACCACGGGCTGAAGCTTGGGAGGCTGGCCTGGAAGGATCCCACCACAGGATGCAGTTGGAGGGATATAAGTCGGAGAGGCAGCGGAGAGAGCAAGGAGAGACAGTGAGTAGATCAGCATGGTGCAGGGACAGACAAGGGAAGAGGCTGCCAGCTGTAGCAGTGCTCTTTTGAAGACCACGGTGTGCCAGGTCTTCATCCAACCTTGTCCTGGGGAGTCTCCATGTATATGTCAGTCAAGAGGACTGGGAAGTGAGAAGCAGCCAGGTGCAGCTGGTGGCAGCCAGGCAGGCTAGCATTTTCTGCAAGAAGTGGAGCTGGGATCAGTGACCACAGGGAAGCAGAAGGAGATGCGATATTCTGTTTCACTCCATATGTGCTACTTTTTAAAGAAGTCAATCTACCAATTGACTTCTGTACAACCATCCTATCAGATAAATGCTGTTGGATCAGCACTAGAGATTTGCGCGACTTAAAAATTGGTTTTATGTTGTTTTGGATTCATTCGTTAAGTTAGTTATTTAATTTCTTCATATTATTTTTTATTTCAGATCGATTCGTTTTCGGAATTAGCTTTGTATATTTGGGTTTATTTTGTATATTCGGATTCCTTTCCTATATTGGGATTCATTTCCTATATTCATTGTTCCAAATCCATTCAGATTTCAGATGTTATTTCGGAAGATTGGCTATATTCGTTTTAACGTGTTAATCCGTTATTTTGGGAGATATCTTTTGTACTCTTTTTGAGTTGGATGGAGGTGATTGCCTCAGAATCTCCAAATCATAACATAACGCATGGATTGAAATTAATTTCTAATTTATTTGTTTTGCTATCATTTGGAGATTCTGATGGATCCACCTCCATTCAACCCAAACACAAGTAGGAATCATCTTATTTCACCTTTTTACCTTACTGTATTTCAGGAACATGGCTGGTGAGGGGCTGGCTAGTATCAGAGCCAGATACACACAGGTTACATACGCCACGATCATTAGAGTGAGAGCAATAATTCTAGCACTAGTCCTTCTCTGTAACTCTAAACATGTAACCTGTAACGATTTATAAAACGGCCCCCAATGTAGATTTTTAAGTACCGAAGTTTGGCGCCATCCCACAAGTATGCACAATTTTAAAGCGTGACATTTTAGGTATCTATTTGCTCGGTGTAACATCATCTTTCACATTATACAAAAAAATCTGGCTAACTTTAGTGGGGTTTTTTTTTTGTTTTTTTACTCGTGAAACAGTTTCTTTCCCCAAAAAAAAGATGTTTGAAAAATTGCTGCGCAAATACCGTGTAACATAAAACGTTACAACGACCACCATTTTATTCCCTAGGATTTCTGCTAAAACAATATATATAATGTTTGGGGGTTATGAGTAATTTTCTAGCAAAATAATTATGATTTTTACATGTAGGAGAGAAAAGCCAGAATTGGCCTGGGTGGCAAGGGGTTATCTACCATAAGTAAGAAATATACAAATAATTATTATATATTGTTTTTAAGGTAATTTACTATATTTTCAAAAACTGTACTCAAGCAGGTGGCTTAAAGTGGATGTAAACCCTCCATACACCCAGCGAAGTGAACAGCCTCAGATGATACACAGGGATGAAACCAATCTCCTAGTCCCTACGTTTTACATGTATATCTGCTGTCTTCACATTTATATACTGTTTAGAAAGTTCAGATCATGTTAGGAGATTTTCTCTTTCTGGTTAACACAGAGTGTGATGTCTGGGCATACAGCCAAGATAGCTAACATTGCTGATTGGAGGAAAGGCACACAGCCCCTCTCATCATAGGCAGAGACTTTCAGAGGTGTTTTGTAACAGGGCCAGCTCCCTGCTAATCTATTTTAGCAACCTCCCCAGACAGAAATTTCAGGCTGCTTTTGTCTAAAAAGTCTGAGAATTTGTCAGGAGTTATCAGGCTGATAACAGAGGAACAGTTCTGGAGAGAGCTGCTAGGGACTTAGCTCATTGAAGAGAGCTAATAAAATACTGCAGATATATGTGCCCAGCTCAAATTTCATGAAACGGGTTTACATCCACTTTAACAAACAAATTACTGAAGTTTGAAGTTATAACTTCCAACCAGTAATTTCACAGTAAATAGATAAATAATAAATTATTATGTTATAACATATATAGCATAATAATATATGATTTAGCTTGTACCTTTTCAGCAGCAGCAGATTCTCATTCTCCCTCTTAACTGTGTGAGAAGAACATGGAATTGTGAGTAAATCTTATACCCATAAAGCCGTGTTTTTTCCTTGTAGTTAAGAGGGGTGGGCTGGAAGGAAGCATTTGTCTTTTAGACACATGCCCCCTTCTATGACACTGCAGCATTTTTATTGGACAGCTTGGACCAATGGTGCTTTACTATTGGTCCAAGGATCCAAGCTATCCATTGGGCTCAGTGCCTCTGGCAAGAAGTGAGGAGAGGCACTGTGAGCTCATCCTGTGAGTCTGCTGCAAACAGAGTGTGCCAGCTTGTATTTAAAAATGGCTGCTCTGTATGTAGCTTCTGACAGGCTGTACAAGGAGCCCCGTATCTCCGGAACCATAGGCCCTAGGAGTCCCAAATTTTGAACAGTGGTGGGGTAGGACTTCGGCTACCTACCTTCCAAATTTAAGGTTACTGAGCTACAACCCTCAAAGCACGATTTTTTATTTTATTTTATGTTCATGGCTCTGCCTCACTTGCCCTCCTGACTGCATGTCCCTGCTGTATTTATTGCAATATGTTTCCATTTCATATGTAGTCCTTTTTTACAATACTAAAAAATGTTAATGTAACATAAAAACAAAATAGATCCGAATCAATTTGTATCATTCATTATGCCGTTACCTTATTTCAGATGCTTGAAACATTAACAAAAGGTCTGAATGGAACAAATCAATCTGAATAAATGTTGTTGTTTAGTTATAATTTATTTCAGATTTGTTGAAATTGGTTACTATTGTGATTCGGAGATTTGGAATGAATAATGAAAATTTTGTCCAAATTTTGGTTTGTAAGGAATTTAATTGCACATGTATAACTAGTGTATTCTGACAGTGGGGAAGTCTCTCCACCAACAGAACACAATATCTCAGTGGGAGTGGTTCCCTTTAATCACCTTAAATGTGTGAATGGGGGAATTGGGTAACTTTTTTTTATTTATTTTTTGCTTAACCGGTTGTTTGAAAGAAATGGACCCATCTATAGACAGCTTGAGACAGAGGCATAATGCGCAATGACAAACACTGACAATTTTTTTAAGCTCTTCGTGAATTGCCAACCATTAACAATTTCCTTCAAGTTCTACTTATCTTTCCAGTACCTGCGCTGTTTTGCAAGTTAAGTTCCAACAGGTTCCTCTATGCTTTTTTTAGCGTGGAGCTGAAACTATGAATACTAACTTGACTCCAGGTGCCATTGCAGCATACAGGATTAGGTCTGGTGAATTAAGCAGCTCAGGTTAGAGAAAGGTCATCGTCAGCGTGAAAAGTGATGTCCTCCAGGAGAAGCTTGAGAAGGAAAATCAAACTTCAAAGGTAAAAAGAAAAACAGAATGGAAGGAGCTGGTAGGTGACAGATGAATTGCAGCCACCTGTTGCTTCATTTAGAAGAAACATACGATGGAGGTAGAGCAGCACATGATAGCAGCAATATGGAGAGTAGAAGTAGACCTTATCAACTCCAAAGTATTGGAAGCGGTGAACGAACCATGCTTAAAGGAAGACTAGAATAGTTTCCAGTTAATTCTACATTTTTTAAATTTGAATTCAAGTATAATTTATTCTTATTTATTACCTTGCAGTAGACATGTGCACACTGAAATATTTCGTTTCGGAATTTCATTTTCGTCCGAAAAATAAATTTATTTAGTTACTCCCGAAATTCGTTTTTATTTATTTCTTTTTTCGTTAGAAATTGCATTCGTCCGAAAATCTGAATTAATTAAGGTCGAATCTGTCATTGAAGGCTTATGGTGTCTGTCGAATGTTCAAAGAAGATTCGACGGAGCAGTGAAACTGTACGACGCTGCATTCATACATTTCCGGTCGAATGTTCCGCCCACAAGCTATAGAAGAATTCTAATGTTGTATGACACTAGTAATAATTATATTTATTCATTACTATTACTAGTCAACCAACATTAGAATTCTTCTATAGCCTATGGGCGGATGCATTTGACTGGAAATGTACGATTGCAGCGTCGTACAGTTTTGCTGCACAGTCAAATCTTCTAATTTTCGATGCTTTGTCGAATCTTCGTCATTCTAGCTATTTTACTGCTCCTCCTCTTTGGTTACAATCAGCCAATAACATTCATCATCAACTTTATTTTTATTTTACTTCCCCCACCCAATTCCAGCAGTGATCTTTTCTCTCTATGTCGAATCTTTTCTCTCTATAATAACAAATCTTTTCTCTCCTATGTCAAATCTTTTCTCTCCTATGTCGAATCTTTTCTCTCCTATGTCGAATCTTTTCTCTCCTATGTCGAATCTTTCTCTCCTACGTCGAATCTTTTCTCTCATATGTCGAATCTTTCTCTCCTACGTCGAATCTTTTCTCTCTATAATGTCGAATCTTTTCTCTCCTATGTAGAATAATCTTGGACTAATAGAGTTAAGGTTAGGCACATTCGACCACAGGTTCGATAGACACAGATTGTTATTGTCAGCGTCACGTCGAATCTCCTATCTATATCGAACTGTTGTAGCAACGAAAACGAAAATAAAGCATTTGTTTATGTCGGATCTTTCGGTTTTCGGATTCTGTGCTTTCGTTTTCGTTCGTTAAAACGATAACGAAAATAGCTGAAATTCGGACGAAAATGCATTCGGACGAAAACGAATGCACATGTCTACCTTGCAGGATAAAACTCATCTCTTTAGCGAGGCCCACCCCACCTCTAACTTTTCTATCAACTCATACCCCCCTTTTGTATCACTTGCCCCTCCTGTTTAAATTGTAAGCTCTAATAAGCAGGGCCCTGCTAGCTCTCATGTCACATTGTATTGTAAAGCACTGTGCTAACTGTTGGGGCTGTATAAGTACTGTATAGTAATAATAAGATAAATAGTATATTTTGCAGCAATAATCACATTTAATCCAAAGCTGCCCCCATCAGTAACTATGTTCTTCCACTAAATGTCCTCTGTCTTCTGGGTTGACTAGCTTGAGTCTTGGTGCCCAACAAGCAAACATCCGGACCTCCAGCACTCACTGTTTAACCCACTGTGCTCCAATCTTTAAGGTCCGGAGCACAGCGGGCTGCATGTGGAGTGACAGCGGCTCCGGCAGGCTTTGGCGCTGGAACCAACAACTGTGAGGGACTACCATTGTCCAGCACTAAGACTAAAAGATGGATCCAGCCTACTGATCACTCCATAGGAGCAAAATGCGGGTGCGTCTGTCCTCTCCTGTAAGAGTGAATTAGGATTAGTGAATTAGTCAAAATGAATGGCACTCTTCCCTGACACCCCCCCTTTTTTTCCTTCTTTTCTTTCTCTTCTCCATCCTTAGCCCACACATCTTCTCATCCTTATCTAAACTTCAATACACGCCCTTTTGTCTCAACCCAACATCTACCGACTGACAGTGGGAGAACTTCTCATGAGCTGATTGCTCTTGCACTTTTACATCCTGATACTGTATCTATCATTTCTAAAATATTATTTTAAAAGAGAAGATGAAGGGGAGGGAAGGGAAGAGAAGAAAAAAATAATAAAAAGAAGAGGAAGAAAAAAAAAACATTATTACGGTAACCACTTCGTTACCCAGCCATAGTCATATGACATCCACAGATGGGATCTCCCATCCTGGGTGGACGTCCTCGGCTTACCGCCGCTACTGTGGGACCCCGGGGGCCCGCAGAGCGTCGACACAGCAGTTCCCCGATGGGGGTAATGAGCGGGCGACGGAGCGTGGGGAACAGCCGGTCACTAAGCAGAGCTGCTTGTGCAGCGGCGTGCACGTCGCCCGCATACGCCCCCGATCGGGGCTGAGGCTTTTCCCTTGGATAC
This sequence comes from Rana muscosa, assembly GCA_029206835.1. Taxonomy (NCBI): domain Eukaryota; kingdom Metazoa; phylum Chordata; class Amphibia; order Anura; family Ranidae; genus Rana; species Rana muscosa. Next base: position 952,821,428 of record CM055122.1, on the reverse strand, counting down.
AGCTCAGCCCCAATCAGGTTAAAGAGCCAATAAAATTGGCTCTTTACCACGTGACCGGCTGTGTCCAATCACAGCCGGTCACTATATGTAAACAAAACACTGTATGTAACTGCTGTTGCTGGGTCCTCCTCTTCACACACGATCCAGTGTGAGGAGGAGATCAGCTAACAGTGAGTTACACATCTGTACTATACATATATGTACTACTGTGCCCAGATTGCCCCCCTAAATAAAGAGGACCTGTCATCTAGTACCTGTCATCTAGTACCTGTCATCTAGTACCTGTCAACAGGAGTACCTGTCATCTAGTACCTGTCCATCAGTACTACCTGTCCATCAGGAGTACCTGTCCATCAGGAGTACCCGCCACCAGAGTACCCGCCACCAGAGTACCCGCCACCAGAGTACCCGCCACCACAGTACCTGCCATCAGAGTACCCGCCACCACAGTACATACAGCCACTATGTCCATACAGGTGTACACCCCAGAAGAGGCATAACAAATACTCAGTCTGACCGATGAGAGCAATGGGAAGCTCTCACCGATCAGTTCTGATTCCGATTCTGGTTCGGAATATGAGCCCCCCGAAGGCAGCACATCAGGATCCGAATCAGAGGAGGAAGCAGTTCGTCCAAAAAGAAGATGGTCTGAACACCAGGCAGCTCCCAGCAGTGCCAATGGCGGTAGAGCCCAGGAGGAGAGGCCCAGTACAAGCGTTGCTGGACCCCAGGAGGAAAGGCCCAGTACAAGTGCATGCCAAAGAATTAGGGCCCAAACCCAGCTTCCAGATGCCTTGGTAAACCCATTGTGTCTGCCTTCTATCACAGGTTCAGCCACGATCCCCCCTTTACAGCACAGCCAGGTGTGCAGGTCAACACTGCAAGTTTTTCCCAAATTGATTTTTTTAATTCATTTTTCCCTGACGAATTAGTTCAAGGCATCGTGGACCAAACCAATCTTTTTGCCCAACAATTCATTGCAACCAACCCCAGCTCTAGCTATGCACGCCCTTTTGAATGGAGACCACTAACAGTGGTGGAGCTTAAATTGTTTTTAGGCCTAACGCTCAACATGGGGCTTACAAAAAAAATTAAATCCATAAATATTTGTCGACCAAACCCATCCACCATATGCCAATTTTTTCATCGGCCATGTCCAGGTCCCGATTTGAAATTATAATGCTCTTCCTGCATTTCAGTGACAACTCACAGTGCCACCCCCCCCCCAAAATCACCCAAACTTTGATAAACTATATAAAATTTGCCCCCTAATTAATTTTTTCTCCAAGAAGTTTTCGGAACTTTATGTCCCTGACAAAAACATCTCTGTGGACGAATCCCTGGTGCATTTCACAGGCCGGCTGGGAATCAAGCAATATATCCCCAGTAAAGGCGAGGCGAGGTACGGCTTGAAGCTCAACAAGCTCTGTGAAAGCACCACCGGTTATGTGCACTCATTCCGCATGTCCGAATGCAAAGACTCCCAGCTCCAGCCCCCTGAGTGTCCATCGTACATGGGAATAAGTGGAAAAATTGTTTGGGAGTTGGCATTCCCACTCCTCCAAAAGGGGTATCATATTTACATGAACAATTATTACACCAGTTTGCCTCTTTTCCGCCACCTATACCTAAAAAAAACTTTGGCCTGCGGTACAGCAAGGAAAAACAGAAAGGGCTTCCCACAGCACCTAGTCACCACAACTAGAGTTGAGCGGACACCTGGATGTTCGGGTTCGACGGGTTTGGCCGAACTTCGGAAAAAAGAACTTGACCCGAACTTGACCCCGAACCCGAACCCCATTGAAGTCAATGGGGACCCGAGCTTCTGAGGACTATTCGCGCTTGTTTCCCATGCTTAGAACGGTCCCTGCACAAAGTGTAATTTCTGAAGGAAAAAAGTAATTTAAAACTCACTTGCGGCTATTAATGAATTGTCGGCTCCCGGCAATACATAGAAAAGTCATTGATAAAAAAAAAAAACGTGGGGGTTCCCCCAAATTCAATTACCAGGCCCTTCAGGTCTGGTATGGATATTAAGGGGAACCCTGCCGCTAATTAAAAAAAAAATGCGTGCGGTTCCCCCAAATATCCATACCAGGCCCTTCAGGTCTGGTATAGATTTTAAGGGGAACTCCACCCCAAATAAAAAAAAAATGGCTTGGAGTACCCCCAAAAATCCAGACCAGACCCTTTATACGAGCACGCAACCTGGCAGGCCGCAGGAAAAGAGGGAGGGCGAGAGAGCGCCCCCCCCTCCTGAACCGTACCAGGCCACATGCCCTCAACATGGGGAGGATGTCCCCATGTTGATGGAGACAAGGGCCTCATCCCCACAACCCTTGCCCGGTGGTTGTGGGGGTCTGCGGGCAGGGGGCTTATCGGAATCTGGAAGACCCCTTTAACAAAGGGGACCCCCAGATCCCAGCCCCCCCTATGTGAATTGGTAATGGGGTACATTGTACCCCTACCATTTCACAAAGAAAGTGTAAAAAATTGTTAAAAAAATACACAGACACCATTGAGAAAGTCCTTTATTTAAAAAAAAAAAAAAACATTCCAGCGATGAAATCCAGTGTCCCGCGGCGATCCCGATGTCCAGCGCTGTCCAGACGAAATGTCATTGGCTGAGCCTGACGGGGAACTTCCTTGGCAGTGTATTAAATGAATAGACCCGCCCCTTCTAAAGTTCCCCATCAGGTCCGCTCAGCCAATGACGTAGTGTAAGGCTGAGGACCTGATGCGGACCGTGAGAAGGGGCGGGTCTATTCATTAATTATACTGGAGGAAGTTCCCCATCAGGTCCGCTCATCCAATGACGTAGGCGGGGGCGGACCTAATGGGGAACTTCCTCCACAGTGTAATACATAAATAGACCCGCCCCTTCTTACGTTCCGCATCAGGTCCTCAGCCTTACACCTATGTCATTGGCTGAGCGGACCCGATGGATAGTAATAAATGAATAGACCTGCCCCTTCTGAAGTTCCCCATCAGGTCCGCTCAGCCAATGACGTAGGTGTAAGGCTGAGGACCTGATGCGGAATGTGAGAAGGGGCGGGTCTATTCATGTAATAAACTGTGGAGGAAGTTCCCCATCAGGTCCGCCCCCTCGTATGTCAGACCCCGCCTACGTCATTGGATGAGCGGACCTGATGGGGAACTTCCTCCGCAGTATAATACATGAATAGACCCGCCCCTTCTCACGTTCCGCATCAGGTCCTCAGCCTTACACTACGTCATTGGCTGAGCGGACCTGATGGGGAACTTTAGAAGGGGCGGGTCTATTCATTTAATACACTGCCGAGCAAGTTCCCCATTAGGTCCGCACAGGCTCAGCCAATGACATTCGTCTGGACAGCGCTGGACATCGGGATCGCCGCGGGACATTATACTGGAGGAAGTTCCCCATCAGGTCCGCTCATCCAATGACGTAGGCGGGGGCGGACCTAATGGGGAACTTCCTCCACAGTGTAATACATAAATAGACCCGCCCCTTCTTACGTTCCGCATCAGGTCCTCAGCCTTACACCTATGTCATTGGCTGAGCGGACCCGATGGGGAACTTTAGGAGGGGTGGGTTTATTCATTTATTAGTAATAAATGAATAGACCTGCCCCTTCTGAAGTTCCCCATCAGGTCCGCTCAGCCAATGACGTAGGTGTAAGGCTGAGGACCTGATGCGGAATGTGAGAAGGGGCGGGTCTATTCATGTAATAAACTGTGGAGGAAGTTCCCCATCAGGTCCGCCCCCTCGTATGTCAGACCCCGCCTACGTCATTGGATGAGCGGACCTGATGGGGAACTTCCTCCGCAGTATAATACATGAATAGACCCGCCCCTTCTCACGTTCCGCATCAGGTCCTCAGCCTTACACTACGTCATTGGCTGAGCGGACCTGATGGGGAACTTTAGAAGGGGCGGGTCTATTCATTTAATACACTGCCGAGCAAGTTCCCCATTAGGTCCGCACAGGCTCAGCCAATGACATTCGTCTGGACAGCGCTGGACATCGGGATCGCCGCGGGACACTGGATTTCATCGCTGGAATGTTTATTTTTATTTTTTATTTTTTTATTTTTAATAAAGAACTTTCCCAATGGTGTCTGTGTATGTGTATTTTATTTACAATTTTTTACACTTTCTTTGTGAAATGGTAGGGGTACAGTGTACCCCATCACCAATTCACATAGGGGGTGTAACGGCACCCCAAATACGAAGGGGGTTAACGCCGTATAAGATGTTCCCCTCTCCTGGACACACATCCACTCGCTACCAATCTTCCACAGCCAGGCGATCACTTCCCATAAGAATAATCCCTCCAGAAGAAACGAGACGTACTCTGTCTCTTCCAGGAACGAATGACTTTTATTGAGAAACATTGTAACTTTTATATACATCTAATACACAGTAGTTTAACATGAACAATGGCCCAGCTCCACCCACACATTACAAGACTCCACACATTATTTTGACGTCTGCTAGGAGACAACAGGTTCTAATAATCCCCTTTATGTTTGAATGACTATGCATGACCTTTATAGTCACCAGACTGAACAGGTCTTCTAGAAGCTGGAATTCATTAGCATTACACTAGACAGGTGATTGAGGCTGAACACCTCAGTATCTCTCAATTAACCTTTCAGAAACAGTAAATAGTCCTTTACAGAAATCCTTGGGGATATGGTGGATAAATATTACAGACCCATTTTAGGTAGCCCAAGCTATATTTCTTAATGTCCATTATTTCCTGGCTCACCCTGTGTCCAAAGTGACCCTCCTGTCACACATCTCCCCTTTCGGCAGGAGACTAACAGAGGAGGCGACCCCAGACGGGTTGACTCTGAAGTTAGTCCATAGGTCCATTCCTCTAATGCCGGTATCCACACAGTACCCCAAATAAATTGCTCCAAACAGAGCATTACTTATCCAGCCAACCTCTGCCTCTCTCAGAGAACATACCCGCCGCTGGGGAGAGGCCTGGACTGGCCCTTCTCCCATAAGTCCTTTCAGCCGCTGGAGAGAAGACAGGGTGACTGGGCTCAGTCCGCCATGCTGTTGGGGATCTGGGTCGACTGCCCGGCATCCCTGGGGTATACAAGTGGAGACTGAAGTCCCATCCACTTGTGGTAGGTGAAAATCCCCCAGTGCTTGCAAAGCAAGGCTGACATCCTCCTGTCCCAGTGTCACACCATTTTCTGGGGTTGTGTCAGTGAGGACCGAAGTCCCATCCAGTACCACCGGAACTCCCTCTTCTGTTAGTTGAGAGCAGAGGCCCGCGGCACTCTGCTCTGTTGCCAGCTCTTCCGCTGGGTTGCTGTGAGTGGAGACCGCAGTCCCATCCACCGATATCCGCTCAAGTGGCAGTTGTGTGCAGCGGCCAGTAGCATTCTGCCCTGCTGCCAGTGATTCAGCTGGGGGTAAAAGCTTTACCACCTCAGCTTGTTGCTGGAAAGAGGGGCCAACTGCCCCGACTCCCTGAAACTCCACAGTTGTTTCCGGTGCTGGGCAGAGGTTGCTATCACTCTGCCCTGTTGCCAGCACTTCTGCTGGGGACTTCACACCATCTGCTCTGGCTAACTGTTGGGGAGGGAAAAGGGCTGCTTCTAGTCCCTGCATCTCTGAAATCCCCTGGGAAAGAGGAACCATCACCTTCTCACCTCGGGCCTCCAAAACTGCCACAGGTGTAGAGCCGGGGTCTGCAGTACTCTGTCCTGCTGCCAGTACTTGGGCAGGCGATGCATAGTCCCTAACATCCTCTGAACAGTCCCTTAAGTCCATACCTTCTGTAATCTGTGGCTGGGGAGATGAGCCAACTGCCCTAGCTCCCTGGAACTCCATATCATCCACTTCGGCTTTAGGGATGGCAATCTCCAGATTTTCCACTGCTGATTCTTCAGCCAGGCTTTCAGAGTTGTCCACTGGTATTTCCTGATAGTCCCAGGCAAAGGGGGCCCCACCCTGCTGCTGAGCAGATTCTAGCAGCTGTCTGTAGGCGATCTCCGATTGCCGTATTTCCGCCATTCTCCGCTCATGTTGCCGCTCTAGTTCTCTCTTTTGTCGCTCTCGTTCTCTCTCTTGACGCTGTCATTCTCTCTCTTGTCGCGCATCCTGCAGCTGGATGCCTCTAATGGCTTCCTGTATGGCGGTCTCTGATGGGTTAGCACCATATAATGCCAAGCGCTGTTGAACTCGTTGCTGAAACAAATCTTCAACTGACCGGGGTCCTGCATCACCCTTCTTCTGGTCCATCTCGGCTCTCAAGTAGGTCTTTCAGCGTGACTTTCCTGCAGGCTGCATTGCTGGTCATTCACTGTGGTGGTTTGGAGTGTCCCAGGAACTGGAGGGAAAATCCTGCTGCTGCCAACCAATGTAACGGCACCCCAAATACGAAGGGCATTAACGCCGTATAAGATGTTTCCCTCTCCTGGACACACATCCACTCGCTACCAATCTTCCACAGCCAGGCGACCCTTTCCCATAAGATTAATCCTTCCAGAAGAAACGAGACGTACTCTGTCTCTTCCAGGAACGAATGACTTTTATTGAGAAACATTGTAACTTTTATATACATCTAATACACAGTAGAACATGAACAATGGCCCAGCTCCACCCACACATTACAAGACTCCACACATTATTTTGACGTCTGCTAGGAGACAACAGGTTCTAATAATCCCCTTTATGTTTGAATGACTATGCATGACCTTTATAGTCACCAGACTGTCTGATACTTTACAATACACACAAGGACAGACTTAATTTCCCCAATCCACATCACCACAAACAATGAACAGGTCTTCTAGAAGCTGGAATTCATTAGCATTACACTAGACAGGTGATTGAGGCTGAACACCTCAGTATCTCTCAATTAACCTGTTGAGTTCAGAAACAGTAAATAGTCCTTTACAGATATCCTTGGGGATATGGTGGATAAATATTACAGACCCATTTTAGGTAGCCCAAGATATATTTCTTAATGTCCATTATTTCCTGGCTCACCCTGTGTCCAAAGTGACCCTCCTGTCACAGGGGGGCCGGGATCTGGGGGTCCCCTTTGTTAAAGAGGTCTTCCAGATTCCGATAAGCCCCCTGCCCGCAGACCCCCACAACCCCCACGCTTTTTTTTTTATCAGTGACTTTTCTATGTATTGCCGGGAGCCGACAATTCAGTGAGTTTTAAATTACTTTTTTTCCTTCAGAAATGACACTTTGTGCAGGGACAGTTCTAAGCACGGGAAACAAGCGCGACTTTACATGCATATTGCCGAACACCGGACCCGAACCCAAACATACAGTCAATGGTTCGGGTTCGGGTCCGGGACCACAAAACCCAAAAGTTTGGTACGGACCCGAACTTTACAGTTCGGGTCCGCTCAACCCTAACCACAACCATTCAAAAGAGGGAATCGACAAGCTCGAGGAATGAGGAAGTGTTGGCTGTGAAGTGGAGGGATAGGAAAGATGTGTACATCATGTCCACCATTCACAATGACGCCTCAGTGGAACTTCGCAGAAGACGCGGTCCCGTTCAAAAGCCTTCCTGTATCCTTGAGTACAATAAATTCATGGGGTGGGGGGGTGGATTTAAATTATCAAATGTTGCAGCCCTATCTTTCAACACGAAAATCCATCTTCTGGTACAAAAAAGTCGCAATTTACTTTTTTCATTTGGCCCTTTTAAATTCTTTCATCATCTACCAAAAATCAACGGAAAGACCCAACACCTTCATAAAGTTTATTGAAGACATTGTCACTGCCCTGATCTACCAACAAATATCCCCCCCCCCAGAAAGCATTCACTCAGATTGTGTCAGCAGACTACATGAGCGCCATTTTCCGGACCATATTCCACCATCAGGACCTGGAAGAGGATGCCAAAAATATGTCGGGTGTGCACCAAAAGAGGAGTTAGGAAACACACCAGCTTCCATTGTCCCGACTGTCCCTACCAACCTGGCCTTTGCATCTGAGAATGCTTCAAGCGATATCACACTCTCGAAAACTATTAGCCCATATTTCTAATACTGCCATTTCCCCGTTTTCAATTTCAGTCCTGAATATTTCCTTGGTGCCTCAACCAACCATATCATTGTCTTCCATGTGAACTGACCCTGGCCTGTTTCTCGACTATGCCTCTGCCTACCGTCTGCACTGTTTATCCGCCATGTTTCTGCCTTTTACGTGAACTGACCCTGGACTGTATCAACTATGCCTCTGCCTACCGTCTATTTCTGCCTTTTATCTGCACTGACCTCAGCCTGTTGACCAAGTTTTTGCCTGCCCCTTGGACTGATCTTTTACCCTGCTACACAGGGGTCTCACATATGTGAGGGGCTCCAGAATAGTGTTCTGAGTTGAGAAAAACTGTTTTTGGTTTTCTGTGTTCCCAGACCAGGGTCTGGTTGTCCAGAGGCTTCAAAGTGATTTGGGTGGGAGAAGCTTCTACCCCTGTCCCCATTTTTTCCTGACCAATGCCCTAAGCTTGATGGTCCTGCCTGCTCCCTAGACAAATACTCTGGCTGTGCTGACCATACCTCTGCCTGCTGCATGTACTAACTATGGACAGTATTCCTGCCTGCTGCATGGACGATCTTTTGATCCTTTTGCTGCTGCTGATCACATCCCTGCCTGCTATCTGGACCAATGCTTTGGCTGTGCTGACAACATCTCTACCTGTACTGACTATTCCTGCCTGCCGCCTGTTTTGCTGTCACTGTCCACGTTCCTGCCTGCTGCCTGGACCAATGCTCTCCCCTGTGGACCACTGCATTAATAAAACCGTAGGTTATCTTTTCTTTACCCTTTGCTCAGGAGAATGTATTTTGGTTTGTAATTGGTATGTACAATACATGCTATGTGTTAGAAATATGAAGGGCCTTCAACAATGTGATAGGTTGTCAGGAATTTATGTGTGTAATTTATGCTCCTAGAACACCTGACAGTGCTACTTAGATGTTGGGCCTCTGTATGTGGCCAGGCTGTGTAAAAGTCTCACACATGTGGTATCGCCCTACTCAGGAGGAGTAGCAGAATGTATTTTGGGGTGTCCTTTTTGCTATGTACATGCTGTGTGTTGGAAATATCTTATAAATGGACAACATTGTGTAAAAAAAATGCGTTTTCATTTTTTTCCCCACATTTTCCAAAAACTTCTGGAAAAAAGTGAACCGTTCAAAAGACTCATTATGCCTCATAGATTATACGTTGGGGTGTTATCTTTCCAAAATGGGGTTATTTTGTGGGCGTTTCCATTGTCCTGGTGCTCCAGGGTTTCAAAAGTGTTATAGGTGGTTGAGAAATGAGATGTGCAATTTAGATGTTTAAACACACTGCTCCATTACTTCTGCCTTACTTCCTGAACATACTTCAGGTCATGACACAGGAATGAGTTGACCAGCTGAGGGTAGATGATGCAGGGTGTGTGCTAATAAGATCAGCTGGTCAACTCCTTCCTGTGTCATGGCCTAAAGTCTGCTCAGGAAGTAAGGAATTTACGTATAGTCCTGAATTAAAGTACAGGGGGTCCCCGTGGTTACGAACCCGTTAGGGACTTTCCTTCTGTTTGTAATGCGGAAATGTTCGTTAAATCGCCCGCGCATGCGCAGAACGACAATTACGGACATTTCCGATGTTTTTCGATGTTCCGCCGAATGCCGTTCTGCGCATGCGCGGCCAATTACGGACATTTCCGACGATTTCCGAGGCTCCGTCTGGCTGTGCATGCGCAGAACAGCAGATGGTCCGCGCAGAACGGCAGAGGGTCCCCGCAGCGCCCGGTTCGTAAGTAGGGGTGGTTCGTTTGTCGGGCGTTTGTAAGTCGGGACCCCCTGTATACCTAAAGGCAAAACTTTTATTTTTTAGTTATGGATAGAGGGAAGATGGATTTGTTTTTATTGCTGTTTATAACATTTGATAACTTTAAGTTGTCATTATTTGCATATTATTGTCTAGTGTTTTTTTTTTTACTGCATAGCCAAACTTGCTGCAAACTTGAATGGCAGGAAATGTTGCTGCACACCTTTATTCCATGATCAATTAATTAAATGAAACAACAAATTTTGTCATTTGTTTTATTTGCTTGAATATATTTGTTATCGGCAGAGAATCATACAATTTAGGAACCATGTGAAATCTACATGCATATAGTCAGGTTAAAAAAAGAAAAATGTTATTCATTTATTTGCTGATTTGCATACTGAACACATGCGCACAGTGTAAATTCTACTATTTAAAATTATTACATGCATTTAGAAAAGCCCTGTCATTGTTTGATGTATCGCCTTATGGTTCTTCAGTGACAGAGGGTGCCACCAAAATGCAAAGTCTATGACATATTTATTCAATGATGTCACTGCGTGAGCCCGCCCCTTTATTTACTTTAGAGGTGGGGACCCAGAGATGTCATTCAGATGATTCCCACCCTTTGTTCAATTCAGCATGGGGATCATCTGAATTACATCTCTGGGTCTTTGTCGCTAAAGGTTGCCCCTCGAAATATATACCAGATTTGAAAAAAGTTGGTATAATTGTTTTTGGGGGGGGGGTCACCTTTTTTTTATATACAACATCCCCACTGTTTGTTTACATTCACCTGTCTGTGAGGATCCGTTCACACCTAGGCATTTTTGGGTGATTTTCTGCTCTAATGCCCCATACACACGATCGTTTTTCATGCCGTTAAAAATGCCATTTTAAAAAATGGCCATTAAAAATGATCGTGTGTAGGCTCCAGAGCATTTTTAACGACGTGAAAAACGGCCATTAAAAATTCCGGACATGCTCTCTTTTTTCACGTCGTTTTTCATGTCGTTTTTTTTAACGACGTGAAAAACGATAGTGTGTATGCTTTCACGACGTGAAAAAAAACGCGCATGCTCAGAATCAAGTATGAGACGGGAGCGCTCGTTCTGGTAAAACTAGCGTTCGTAATGGAGATAGCACATTTATTACACAGTAACGAACTGAAAAGCGCGAATCGTCGCTCAACAAACTTTACTAACATGAAGGGTGGCGCCATTCGAACGGAACTTCCCCTTTATAGTGCCGTCGTACGTGTTGAACGTCACTGCGCTTTGCTTGATCGTTTTTTTTAATGATAGTGTGTACGCAAGGCAGGCTTGAGAGGAAACATGAAAAAAAACGAGGAGAAAAACGTCGGTTTAAAAAATGACATTAAAAACGATCGTGTGTACGGGGCATAAGCTTCAGCTCTAAAAATGCCCAACAAGACAAATCCCATTAATTTCAATGGCCCCTGTTCACACCTGAGCATTCTGTCACCTTAACCACTTAACGACCGCCCACTGTATATACGTCGGCAGAATGGCAGGGACAGGCAAACTCACGTACCTGTACGTGCCTGCCTTCGTATGGGTGGGGGGTCCAATCGGACCCCCCTCCGGTACAGTGGGCGGCCGGGATCGCTTCGGGAGCGATCCGTGATGAGGGGGCCGCCATTCGATTCTGGCCACCCCCTCGCGATCGCTCCCGGCGAATCAAATGCTTCCTCTGCCTGTGTAATGTTTACACAGGCAGGAGGAAGTGATGTCATCCCTCATGCGCCGCTCACATATACCGAGCGCCGCATGAGAGAAGACACAGAGGTTAGTGCAGAAACACTACACTAACACCAGCACATATAGGCACATGATCGCCCCCCAGGCCCCCCCAGATCACCCCCCAGATCACCCCCCAGTCACAGTGTCACTGATTGCAGTGACCATTTATTTACTGACCACTGCAATCATTGACATTTGTGACTGTAAAAGTGTCAGGGCAGTTAGTTTTAGGTCCAGTGTAGCCCCCTAACCCCCCCCAAATAAAGGTTTAACACCTTGATCGCCCCCCCCCCCCCCAGGTAACCCTTTCACCCGTGTCACTAAGCGATCGTTTTTCTGATCGCTGTCTTAGTGTCGGTGATGCCGATAGGTAGCCAGTTATTTTTTTTAGGGTCGCCGCAGGTTTTTATAGCGTTGGGTACCCCCATATATTACCTAATAAAGGGTTAACCCCTTGATCGCCCCCCCAGGTAACCCTTTCACCCCTAGCACCGCTGTCACTAAGCGATCGTTTTTCTGATCGCTGTCTTAGTGTCGGTGATGCCGATAGGTAGCCAGTTATTTTTTTTAGGTTTGCCGCAGGTTTTTATAGTGTCGGGTACCCCCATATATTACCTAATAAAGGTTTAACCCCTTGATCGCCCCCCCAGGTAACCCTTTCACCCCCTTTTGCCAGTGTCACTAAGCGATCGTTTTTCTGATCGCTGTCTTAGTGTCGGTGATGCCGATAGGTAGCCAGTTATTTTTTTTAGGTTCGCCGCAGGTTTTTATAGCGTCGGGTACCCCCATATATTACCTAATAAAGGTTTAACCCCCTGATTGCCCCTAGTTAACCCTTTCACCTGTGATCACCATATAAGTGTTACGGGTGACGCTGGTTAGTTAGTTTGCTTTTTATAGTGTCAGGGCACCCGCCGTATATAACCCAATAAAGGTTTAACCCCCTGATCGCCCGGCAGGTGATATCAATTAGGTTTTAGCGTCAGAGAGGGTCTGCGTCGCCCCAGGCAGCGTCAGGTTAGTGCCAGTAACGCTAACACCCACGTGTGAAGCATACACCTCCCTTAGTGGTATAGTATCTGAACAGATCAATATCTGATCTGATCAGATCTATACTAGCGTCCCCAGCAATTTAGGGTTCCCAAAAACGCAGTGTTAGCGGGATCAGCCCAGATACCACCCAAGTGCAGTATCGATCAATCACTGTCACTTACAAAACACAACACAACACACATAACTGCAGCATTCGCAGAGACAGGCCTGATCCCTGCGACTCCAGTGCTGTAGGAGGTGATTTCACCACTACAGTTAAAAAAAAAAGCATATATGCCAAAGCATTGGGGCAGCAGAGGCGGAGGAGCGATTTTGCTCCTAATGCCGCGTACATACGGTCGAAATTCCGACAGAGGCTTGCCCGTGGAAAAGTCCGACCATGTGTGTGCGGCATAACTTTTGCGGGAGGATGCCCCCATGCTTCGGCATATATAAATGGTGCATGTATGCCCATAATTAGAAGTGGGTGAATGAAGGGAGGTATTCTAATGGTGGGCATACCCACCGATCAATCTCTTTTTTCGTTCAGCCAACTGGCTGCATGAAAAAAAAGATTACAATACATGTCCAACAAGGACCAGCAACGTACTGGTATTGTGCTGGACTTTGAATGGTTATACCAGATTGATGCCTGCGGGTTTAGGTATCATCTTGGTATCATTCTTTTCAGCCAGCGGCCGGCTTTCATGTAAAAGCAATCCTAGTGGCTAATTAGCCTCTGGACTGCTTTTACAAGCAGTGGGAGGGAATGTCCCCCCCCCGGATATAAAAAGCGCCATTGGGAAATTGGGAAAGCATTTTATCACACTGATCTTGGTGTGGTCAGATGCTTTGAGGGCAGAGGAAAGACCTAGGGTCTAATAGACCCCAGTTTAAAAAAAAAAAGAGTACCTGTCACTACCTATTGCTATCATAGGGGATATTTACATTCCCTGAGATAACAATAAAAATGATTAAAAAAAATATATATATGGAAGGAACAGTTTAAAAATAAAATAAAAAAGCAAAATGAATATAAAAAAAAAAAAAAGCACCCCTGTCCTGTCCTGCCCTTGCGCAATGGCGAACGCAAGCGTCGGTCTGGCGTCATATGTAAACAGCAATTGCACCATGCATGTGAGGTATCACCGCGAAGGTCAGATCGAGGGCAGTCATTTTAGCAGTAGACCTCCTCTGTAAATCTAACGTGGTAACTTGTAAAGGCTTTTAAAGGCTTTTAAAAATGTATGTAGTTTGTCACCAATGCGCGTTTGTGCGAAATTTTAAAGCATGTCGTGTTTGGTATCTATGTACTCGGCCTAAGATCATCTTTTGAATTTCATCAAACATTTGGGCAATATAGTGTGTTTTATTGCATTAAAATTAAAAAAAGTGTATTTTTTCCCCAAAAAATGCAATTGAAAAATCGCTGCGCAAATACTGTGTGGAAAAAAAAAATGCAACACCCACCATTTTAATCTGTAGGGCCTTTGCTTTAAAAAAATATATAATGTTTGGGGGTTCAACATAATTTTCTTGCAAAAAAAAATATGTTTTCATGTAAACAAAAAGTGTCAGAAAGGGCTTTGTCTTCAAGTGGTTAGAAGAGTGGATGTAAGCTTCCTAATGTCGTGTATAAAATGCCAGAACAGTTCAAAACCCCCCCAAATGACCCCATTTTGGAAAGTAGACACCCAAGCTATATACTGAGAGGCATGTCGAGTCCATTGAATATTTGACACAAGTTGCGGAAAAAAGACAATTTATTTTTATTTTTATTTTTTTTTGCACAAAGTTGTCACTAAATGATATATTGCTAAAACATGCCATGGGCATATGTGGAATTACACCCCAAAATACATTCTGTTGCTTCTCCTGAGTACGGGGATACCACATGTGTGAGACTTTTTGGGAGCCTAGCCGTGTACGGGACCCCAAAAACCAAGCGCCGCCTTCAGGCTTTCTAAGGGTGTAAATTTTTGATTTCACGCCTTACTGCCTATGACAGTTTCGGAGGCCATGGAATGCCCAGATGGCACAAACCCCCCCCCCCCCCCCCAAATGACCCCATTTTGGAAATTAGACACCCCAAGCTATTTGCTGAGAGGTATAGTGAGTATTTTGCAGATCTCGCTTTTTGTCACAAAGTTTTGAAAATTGAAAAAAAATTAAATAAAAATTATTTTCTTTCTTCATTTTCAAAAACAAATGAGAGCTGTAAAATACTCACCATGCCTCTCAGCAAATAGCTTGGGGTGTCTACTTTCCAAAATGGGGTCATTGGGGGGGTTTGTGCTATTTTGGCATTTTATGGCCTTCAAAACTGTAATAGGTAGTGAGGAGTGAAATCAAAAATGTGTGCCCTTAGAAATCCTGAAGGCGGTGCTTGGTTTTCGGGGTCCCGTACGTGGCTAGGCTCCTAAAAAGTCCTACACATGTGGTATCCACGTACTCAGGAGAAGCAGCAAAATGTATTTTGGGGTGCAATTTCACATATAACCATGGCATGTGTGAGCAATATATCATTTAGTGACAACTTTTTGTAAATTTTTTTTTTTGTCATTATTCAATCACTTGGGACAAAAAAAAAATATTCAATGAGCTCAACATGCCTCTCAGCAATTTCCTTGGGGTGTCTACTTTCTAAAATGGGGTCATTTGGGGGGGTTTTGTGCTATTTTGGCATTTTATGGCCTTCGAAACTGTGATAGGTATTGAGGAGTGAAATCAAAAATTTGCGCCATTAGAAATCCTGAAGGCGGTGCTTGGTTTTCGGGGGCCCGTACGCGGCTAGGCTCCCAAAAAGTCACACACATGTGGTATCCCCGTACTCAGGAGAAGCAGAAAAATTTATTTTGGGGTGCAATTCCACATATAACCATGGCATGTGTGAGCAATATATCATTTAGTGACAACTTTTTGTAATTTTTTTTTTTGTCATAATTCAATCACTTGAGACAAAAAAAAAATATTCAATGGGCTCAACATGCCTCTCAGCAATTTCCTTGGGATGTCTACTTTCCAAAATGGGGTCATTTGGGGGGGTTTTGTACTGCCCTGCCATTTTAGCACCTCAAGAAATGAGATAGGCAGTCATAAATTAAAAGCTGTGTAAATTCCAGAAAATGTACCCTAGTTTGTAGACGCTATAACTTTTGCACAAACCAATAAATATACGCTTATTGACATTTTTTTTTTACTAAAGACATGTGGCTGAATACATTTTGGCCTAAATGTATGATTGAAATTTAGTTTATTCGATTTTTCTTATAACAAAAAGTAGAAAATATCATTTTTTTAAAAAATTTTCAGTCTTTTTCCGTTTATATCGCAAAAAATAAAAATCGCAGAGGCAATCAAATACCATTAAAAGAAAGCTTTGTTTGTGGGAAGAAAAGGACGCAAATTTTGTTTCGGTACAACATTGCATGTCTGCACAATTTCCAGTTAAAGCAGCGCAGTGCCATATTCTGAAACACCTCTGGTCCTTTAGCTACAAAATGGTTCGGGGCTTAAGTGGCTTAAGTGAGCATGTGCCGCATGACGTCGGCACATACAAATACAGGGATATCTCCTAAACCGTGCAGGTTTAGGAGATATCCAGTGCAACTACAGGTAAGCCTAATTATAGGCTTGCCTGTAGTTTAAAGTGGTTGTAAAGGGTTTACAACCACTTTAAAAACGCCTGTCGCTCAAAAAAGCACATGAGCTTTTTATTTTTGGCAGATTACAGGAATTTTACTGCTTTTCATTAGTGATTTGTCAACTTCAAATTGCCTGTACAAAAGCGCTGCAAAAATTCTGCAAAAACGCCCGAAAAAACGCCTGTCAAATAGCAACGCCTAGATGTGAACCGAGCCTTAGCCATGTGCAGAACAAAAAAATTTGTTTCAAATCGCTATTTACATAAACTTGGTAAATTAAATTTGTTTAATTTTTTTCCGGAATCCGTTCCGTTTTTTCGAATTTAAGTCAATTAAAATTTTTCAAATTCCATTTGAATCGCATTCAAATCGAATTCCATTTGAAATCTAATTTTTTCTATTCAAAATTCTAATTTTGCAAGATGGTTGTATTGTATTCTTTCTATTCCATTCTATTCTTTCATTTTCTATTCTATTATTTTCTACTCTATTTGAATTTATTTAATCTACTTGAAATTTGAATTTCAGAAGATGGTTATATTATTTCTATTCTATTCTATTCTATTGATTTTTTCTATTCTAGTCAATTCTATTATTTTATTTTTTATTCTATTTTAAGCTATTATTTTCTATTCTATTTAAACTTGAATATATTTTATTCAAATTTTGTGAAATGGTTATATTCTTTTCTTTTCTATTCTATTCAAATTCAAATTTAATCTACTTGAAATTTGAATTTCAGATGATGGTTATATTCTTTTTATTGTTTTTTTCTATTCTACTCTATTCTATTTTTTTATTGTATTCCATTCCTTTATTTTCTATTCTATTTTATTCTGTTCTTTTATTTTCTATTCTATTTTTTATTTCTATTATTTTGTATTATGTTCTGTTTTACTCTATTATATTCTATTATTGTATGTTCTATTCTATTCTATTTTTTTTTTATTCCTTTTTTTCTATTCTATTTTATTCTCTTCGAAAATTCAAATTCGATTAGAAACTATTTGAATTTGAATTTCGTCCGGATTCGTTTAAATTCATTACTATTGTGGTTGAGAAAATCAGATACATCCGAATTTCCGAATACCAAAAAAGTTGTCAGAATTTCAGCTTGGACTGAAACGAACAGCACATGTCTACTGACTCCCTGGCTGACAGCTGAAAGTATCGGGCAGGATTGAGTCACTTTTATTTAGGACATTGGCGGATACTTGCTCCTTAACCACTTAGGGACCGCCTCACACCGATATACGTCGGCAGAATGGCATGCGCTCGCGACCCGGTCCTGAGCTCCGTGATCGCGCCCGCTGGAACCGCGGACCCGATCGCCGCCGATGTCCCACGATCGGGTCACAGAGCTGAAGAATGGGGAGAGGTGAGTGTAAACAAACCTCTCCCCGTGCTTCCTGGTGAGCCTGTCACTGATCGTCTGTTCCCTGTCATAGGGAACGACGATCAGTGATGTCACACGCTAAGCCACGCCCCCCCTACAGTAAGAAACACACATTAGCTCACACTTATCCCCTTCAGCACCCCCTACAGGTTAACCCCTTCACTGCCAGTGTCATTTTCACAGTAATCAGTGTATTTTTATAGTGCACTTTTATAATCAGTGCATTTTTATATCGCTGTAAAAATGACAATGGTCCCAAAAATGTGTCAAAAGTGTCCGATCGCCGCCATTACTAGTAAAAAAATGAATAAATAATAAAAATGCCATAAAACTATCTCCTATTTTGTAAGCGCTATAACTTTTGCGCAAACCAATCAATAAACGCCGATTGAGATTTTTTTACCGAAAATATGTAGAAGAACACATATCGGCCTAAACTGAGGAAAAAAAAATTATATATTTTTTGGGAATATTTATTATAGCAAAAAGTAAAAAAATATTGAATTTTATTCAAAATTGTCGCTCTATTTTTGTTTATAGCGCAAAAAATAAAAACTGCAGAGGTGATCAAATACCACCAAAAGAAAGCTCTATTTGTGGGAAATTAAGGACGTAAATTTTGTTTGTGAGCCATGTCGCACGACCGCGCAATTGTCAGTTAAAGCGACGCAGTGCCGAATCGCAAAAAGGGGCCTGGTCCTTTAGCTGCAAAATGGTCCGGGGCTGAAGTGGTTAAAGTGGTTGTAAACCCACATAAAAAAAAAAATAAACTAACACCTGCAAGACAAAGACATAATGAGCTAGTATGTAATACTCACCTGGGATCGAAGCTTCCGCTGCGGTGCCCGACACAGCACCGGCCGGCGACATGTCGTCCCGGAGTTACTTCCAGGTATCGCGGCTCCAGCGCTATGATTGGCTGCGCGGGAGCCTCCAGTCATGGCATGACCTCCTTTTTAGAAATGGCACGATCGCTGTTTCTAAAGTGCGCCTGCGCCATTGTCTACGGTGCATGCGCTGTAGACATCGGCGCACGTCTCATTTGTAAATATCTCCTAAACCGTGGAGGTTTAGGAGATATTTCCAGCACCTACATGTAAGCCTTAATCTAGGCTTACCTGTAGGTAAAAGTGGTTGTAGGGTGTACAACCACTTTACCAACCAGGAGGAAGCTGTCACATTTAGCAATGATAATAATTCCACTGCTGAGGGCTAGTTCACATTAACAGTGCTTCTTGAAGAGCAATGCCCTTTTGGAGATCATTTGACAGTCGCCACCTACTTTAACCCCTTGATCGCCGCACTAGTGCGTGTAACTGCATGCATTGCACATATTTGTGGGGCACTTGCAGAGCAGCTCGTTCTCTAGAACGGAAAGTATTTGTTACACTTGCACAAATGTTTAGATATTTGGAAAGCAAATTTTTATAAACCAGCTGCATAAAGTTCTTCAATATGTGCTAGTTACATCCTCCAAAAGCTTTCCCCTTGATGGGCCCAGTCTGATATGTATGTACCTTCGGGGTATGGAGCTGTGAGAAGTAGAGGTAGAGAATGCAATGCTGGCTAGCAACTTCTCTCTGTAGGACACTTTTCTGTTATGTGGTAGATGCAGGGCAGGGACAAGGGCTGGGCAGGAGGGGCGGCTGCCCTGGGCACTGTGGTATTATGTGAGATGGGGGAGCTGCAAGGAGATTGGGGGGAGGGAGGACTTTTATTATAAGGGAGAATTTGGGGGGTGTCAGGGGGTAAGTATTGTTCTAGGAGGTGGAATCTGGGGAGTAAGTGTGGTGTAAGAGTGATAATTTAGGAGGATTTGTGTTGGAAGGAGGGATGGGGGGAAAGATGTGTGCTAGGAGGGGGGATTGGGGGGAATTTGGAGTGGGGGGGTGTGTACTGAAATTTAAGGGGTAGAGGATTTTTGTTAAGAGGGGTAATTTTTTTCCTTGGGGGGGGCATTTGTGCTGGGGGGGCAAATATTTGTACTGGGAGGAGGGGGGATTTATGCTTTTGGGATAAGCATGCAGATTAGTACTCAGTTTGTTTGGGGGGGGGATCTTTGCTGTCACACATTACTCATACATCTTGGGTGGGGGGGGCAGTTTGGCATGTTCGCCCTGGGCACTAGATGAGCTTGTCCCGACACTGGGTAGATGCTCCTTTAAGCTGGGTACACACATTAAGAAAATCAGGCAAACGCTCGTCCAGTTTTCCTCAATGTTCTACAGCAAGTTGGAACCGAGGAAGGTAATAATTGTATAAAATATCTCGTATGACAAAGGCTTTTTGTTGTTGTTGTTTATTGTTTCTGATCATTCACAGTCTTTTGTATCTAATTTTTCTCATACGAAAACCGTATGAAAACAGTACACAATAATAAAAAAAAAAATCGTAGCTCTGTTCACGTAGGAAAGAAAATTTGGAGTTTGTCCCTTCAGAATTGTTTTTTGGAAAGCCTGAATTGAATGTCAAAAGTTGTGTACACGCTATACAATCAAAATATACTATCGAACGATCATGCCTTGTACGGAATTTTGCTTCTGATTTTCTTATAGTCTGCACCCAGCTTTAGTGTGCAGTGTATGCTGTATTCTTTATTTCAGTAAGCCATTGGAATAGCAAGATCTGACAGAGCATTCTTTATTGAGGAGAGGGATGTTGATTCTTGTTGAAAGGCTTCGAGCCTGGTGTATATGCACAAACAATATTATTATCGCCATTTTTCTCAATGATTTTCATCCATATTACCGGGACCAGACATTACATTAAAGCCGCAAGCAGTTTTAAATGACTTTTTTTCCTTTAGAAATGTCATTTTGTGCAGGGACAGTTCTAAACACGGGAAACACGTGGCACTTCACAGGCATACTTTAGACACCCCCCAGGAATATAACTTTTTTTTTCACTTTAAGCATCATTAAAATCACTGCTCCCGAAAAAACGGCCGTTTTTAAAACTTATTTTTGCATTGATACATGTCCCCTGGGGCAGGACCCGGGTCCTCAAACCCTTTTTAGGACAATAACTTGCATATTAGCCTTTATAATTAGCACTTTTGATTTCGAACGTTCGAGTCCATTGTATTTAATAGGATTCTAAAGTTTGTGCGAACTTTCGGTCCGTTCGCAGGTTCTGGTGCGAACCAAACCAGGGGGTGTTCGGCTCATCCCTAATTATAATTACACAGGTTATGTGGTTGATTAAGGTGGTAAATAAACGTACTTAGTGCCTTATGTGCATTAACTTAGCCTCAGAACCTGTGTAATTCATATGTGTTCGGGTTTAAAGGGATGAGGTGGCACTGGCAACCCTAGTCCCTAGGCCGGCATGTGGAATTGCTGTTGTTTACTAGGGGACCTGCCTACACAGATAGTGACTACCTGCCTTAGGACGGGGTCTTTAGTGGCTCCAAAATGTAACTTTGCCAACTGGGGAGATTTCCTTTCACTTCCTTTCCTATTGACATAAAGATGCAAAAGGAAGTAAGAGGAAACTTCTCCAAAGAGAGAGAGACATGCGCTTTTAGATAGTTGTCACCAAAACTAGTATCCCCACTAGAAACTCTTCTGGTGACAACTGTAAAATTTTACTTCCAGTTCTTATGACAAAAAAACACAGGGACGGACAAATAGAGAGTAGTACATCTCCCTAACAAAGACATAAACAGTAGTAAAAACTCAACAGAAGGAATAACTCATCACTCATCAAAACTTTAAAAAAGTTGGCCAGGGATACAATTTAAAGCAGACCTTCACCCAATAAAGCAAGTTATTGGCACCTGACTCCTTCCCCCTCTCTCTCCCACAATAAGTGTTTCTAACTTTGCTTGCTCCTCTGATGTGGACGCTATAACTTTTGCGCAAACCAATCAATAAATGCTTATTGCGATTTGTTTTACCAAAAATATGTAGAAGAATATGTATCGGCCTAAATATTTTTTATAGCAAAAAGCAAAATTGTCGCTCTATTTGTGCTTATAGTGCAAAAAATAAAAACCGCAGAGGTGATCAAATACCATCAAAAGAAAGCTCTATTTGTGGGAAAAAAAGGACGTCAATTTTGTTTGGGAGCCACGTCACACGACCGCGCAATTGTCAGTTAAAGCAACGCAGTGCCTAATCGCAAAAAAGTGATCTGGTCTTTGGCCAGCCAAATGTTTCGGGGCTGAAGTGGTTAAACAGAAATCAGGCCGCCCACACAATGTGAGGAAAAAACAGCTAGGGGGAGGCGCTGACCTGAGTGTAGTATTAAAATGATGACTTAGGATAAGGAGCAACACTGTGATCCATTCCAGCCAGTTGCTCAATCCTTTCCAGCTATCAGGAACAGCGGTGGGACCTGCAGAGCCATGTGAAATGCCAGGACTGCACTTTACTTTGACAAGCATGCATCTTCTATCATTTTGTAAGTGTTTTTAATCTTATCCTATTAAAGTCATCATTTTAATACTACGCTCAGGTCGGCGCCTCCCCCTCCCTGTTTTTTCCTTACATATCTTGCAGAGTTCTGGACACACTCTGAAGGAGGGCTGCCTTCCTTTTTGACCCTTAATACCCCTTTCTTTTCCAACCACCCAACCTTTGGATACATCACCATCCAACTATTACAGCCACAGACTATACCCCTAAGCATTACTCCATTTGGAGCACCAGATAACACTGACTATACTGCCCACAGGATGTGGGGCACAAGAGTAATTCACCCGGGAAGACTGGAGGGGGCCAATGCCTCTTAATTTGAATGGGTCTATCTTGTCTTGTCCCATGGGAGTTGGGTGCTCTTAGTATCACTTGGGCATGGAAAATCCACTGTGAGAATTGAGCACATGACCATGGCACTAATGCTTTTTCTGCACTATGCCTTATGGGCTAGGCCTTTTAGCTTAGTCCGGGACAATTTGTGTTACCAGACCCAGGGCCTAGTCAGTGCACCTGCACTGGCACTATTTATGTAATTTATTTTTTCTTCACGTTCGTCACTGTACTTTTGTCTGTGTTTAGTCTTCTCCCTAGGATGAAGGTTGTAGGTCCTCAGGCCTACCATGAAGTCTAGGGGGAGGAAGTGTAGCCATAAGGTTCCTTCCTCCCCTGAACCAGGAAAGTGGGGGGGGCACACTTCAGTAGAGTCCCTCACTCAGTACTTGTTGGTTGGCTTCGGCTGACTATGAGGAGAGGCCTTATTTGGCTAGTTGGACCAAGTTGAGCCTTGCCGCTGTTAGGAGTCTTGTGTCCCAGAGGGTCAGGGTAAGGTCCTACTCCTTCAGGAGGTGGACACGAGGCTCACATTTAAGTGCACTTTTTTGTGTCTTTTTTTGCATTCTACTACAAATTAAAAAAACAAAAACTAATCAAACATGCTATTTATGACGCTTCCCAAATATATCCGATGAACCTTTGTGAAAATGTTTTGCCAAATCCAGACACAGGCTCTCCCAAGATGGTGCCCAGAGCCCATGGCAGAGGACACATTAATCCTTTTCCAGACTCCTAGCACCAGTAGTAAGCAGTGCTCATTGTTTACTATCAAGAGTGGAAGTGGTTTAGTTATCAAAGGATCACTGCATCATTACGCAGTATCTTTAACCTCTAAACGGAGAGATACCAGCACTCCTAAGGTATAGCAGAAGCTGCCTCCCAACCACTTACTCCACCTTCCTACATGCTTATGATTTTTTTTTAGATCAACCCGACTCAAATTTCTACAAATGGGGGCGGAACGAGCGTTTAAAAATTAACTTGTCTCTAATTGTAACAAATGTTTGTGCATATTAATGTGAATAATTACTACCGAACACAATCCTATGATAAACACAATACAATGCTTTTGCAGACACTTGGTCTTTTCCATATCTCAAGATAGTGTTCCTTCACTCATGAGCAGATGTTTAAATTCCTCAAGGAGCGCTTCTTGTTTTTTCATAAGACTATGGAAATCAACTTGGCATGGGTACCGGACTCCCAGGTGGAGCGGGTGAATGCAAGCCTTCTTAGAAGTCTTAGATCAAGGCTAGTCAGTGAGAGCAACAGAGCCCAGTCACCAAAAGCCTAGTGCTCTGGTGAGTGACAGGTACAGGCTCCTTCTGAAGCTTGAAACGGAATGGCAAATGATCTCTCTGACAGAAGAAATCTTCTGTTTGTTTGCTGTGGACCAGATGTGTTACAAGCTCATGTGCAAATGTCTGCTTGTGCCAATTGTAGTTTAAATCATAATTTGGCAGAAGGTTAGCTTTGCTTAAAAAAATGACTTTTGGTAATAAGATGGGCAGTTAATTAGAACATTCAACCTTCACTCAAAGGCTGGAGGAAGAACGGTTTAGGAAATGTCAAAAATTTGGAGGAAATACGGGCTTTATTCCTTCTAATCCCCCTTATGAATATTAATTTCAACTGTTGGAATCATTTGTTTATTCTTAATTGCTTTGCGTATTTTGTAGCAGCTTTTATTTTACATTCTATACGTTTATTTGATTTTCTATTTTGTTGTTCGATGTACACTGGTGTGCATGGTAATGTTTTAAATCTCAGCTTAAACTTTTGTCGCTTTCTAGAGTATATTGAAAAATGTTTTACATAAAAATCTATTTTTAGTACATTTAAAAAATAGAGAGTCCACCCATTGTAAAATTAAAAACCAAAGCTCTGACGATTATATTCACCTCCTCTCCAGCACTGTCCTCCATAGACTTACACGTTGGCCTTATGTAGTGTGTTCCGGCAGGGATAGAGAGAGAGAGAGTCAGAGAGAGTGTCATTTCATTTACTTTACTTTGAGCAGACAGGTGATTCAGTTAGCTGCAGTCACAGTGTATTTAGTATATATATATGCATCCCGGTTTTGTATATATATATATATATAAATATATATATATATACTGTATCCAGTTTAGCTAGATCTCATTGCAGACCGTTCCTGGTGTACTGGTTCTAAAATACTTCAGGCAGGCAGTTGATTCAGTTAGCTGCAGTGTATTCAGAATATATATACATCTCAGCTTTGTATATATATATATATATATATATATATGTAGCGGGTACTTACTTTCCCGGGTGCATTTTTTGAATTTAGCTGTGACCTCAGTGCTATGTTCCTTGCGGTTCACTAGGTGACGCTGTCACCATGGCCGGGGGGGATGAATATCACTGTGTGCCGAGGTCCTTTTTGTCCTCTCTCGGCGGCGGTATGGTGGGGCGGGGAACCCGCCGGGCTTGCTGGGAGAGGAGATAAAGGGGCCGGCCATCTTGGTCACGGGGTCTTCGTCCCAAGCACCTTCAGCTTGCGGACGTGGGTTCGTGCCCGTCCTCTAGGAGGCCTCGGCCTAGAGGACCACCGGAGATCGTGGTCCACCCCAGGCACCTTCAGCCCTGGGATGAGGTACTTGCAAGAAGGTCCGGAGCTCAGTGCCCAACACTGAGTTCCGCGAGGGAAGGGTCCTAAGGCACTTCAGGATGGAGGCCTGAATCTGAGTAAGACGCAATGGACCGGGGAGAGCTCCTCACTCGAAGACCCGGTGCAGCAGACTGCCGGTGACGGGTGAGTCTCTTGTCGGAGACCGTCCAGAAGGATCCCCTTTACCTTGTGCGGAGACCATATTCCACTCTCCAGGAGGAGAGTGGAGGACCGAATTTGTGTCTGGGCCTATTCACACTCACACCTCCTTTTCTGTTCTATCTATCAAGGGAGTCCCTGTATGGTGTGTTCTAATAAAGGAGTGTTGGACTTTAACCACTTCCCGCCCAGTCAATAGTGAAATGACGTCCGGGAAGTGGTTGCAATATCGATACTGGACGTCATATGACGTCCTGCAGGATATTGCCTTGCGCGCGCCCGCGGGGGCGTGCAGCGCGGTGATCGGGGACGGCATGTGTCCCTCGGACACAGCGCTTCCCCGATCACGGTAAACAGCCAATTTCATTGGCTGTTTACCATGTGATCGGCTGTGTCAAAGTCACAGCCGATCACCTGTCAAAACAAACTCGGCGGCGCGCTCCGTGCGCGCCGCCACAGGCTTGCAGAGCGGGGATCGGGGAAGGCGAGTGTCCCTTGGACACAGCGCGTCCCCGATCAGAGTAAACAGCCAATGAATTGGCTGTTTACCATGTGACCGGCTGTGTCTAATCACAGCCGGTCACAAATGTAAAAACAAACTGCAGGAGTTACTACCTGATCCCTGCTCTCTCCTCACACACCGATCTGTGAGGAGAGAGAAGAGATCAGTAAGTTAGCTCAGTGTAGTTTGTCTACATAAGTTTACAGTGCACAACACGCCCCCCCCCCCATAAAGAGGACCTGTCACACAGCCCAGCACATCAATCAGCCCAGCCAATCAGCCCATCTGTCAATCAGCCCATCTGTCAATCAGCCCATCTGTCAATCAATCAGCCCATCTGTCAATCAATCAGCCCATCTGTCAATCAATCAGCCCATCTGTCAATCAATCAGCCGATCTGTCAATCAAACACCCCACCTGTCAATCAATCACCCCATCTGTCAATCAATCAACCCATCTGTCAATCAATCAATCAGCCCATCTGTCAATCAATCAGCCCATCTGTCAATCATCTGTCACAGGCCCACCTCCATCGGTACCGCCATTGGCACCGCCAAACACAGGCTACCAGTACCGCCATCGGTACCAGTACCACCACCAGTACCGCCACCAGGCCCAGCATCTATACTGCCACACAGGCCCGCTACCAGTATCACCACTAGTGCCGCCATCGGTACCACCACCAGTACCACCACCCGTACCACCACCAGTACCACCACCCGTACCACCGTCGGTAGTGCCACCACCACCTGTACCACCACCTGTACCGCCATCGGTACCATCACCACCTGTACCGCCATTGGTACCACCACCACCTGTACCGCCATTGGTACCACCACCACCTGTACCGCCATCGCTACCACCACCACCCATACCGCCATCGCTACCACCACCACCCGTACCGCCACCTGTACCGCCATCGGTACCGCCGCCACCACCACCACCCGTACCGCCATCGGTACCACCACCACCACCTGTACCGCCATTGGTACCACCACCACCCATACCGCCATCGGTACCACCACACAGGCCCACCACTAATACCTCCATCGGTACTACCACACAGACCGCCACCACTACCACCAGCAGTACCATTACACAGGCCCACCAATAAGCACTGCCATAATGTCCCAAAGGGTTTACACACCTGAGGAGGCATATGCCATTCTTGCCATGTCGGATGATGAGAGCAGCGGGGAGCTCCCATTATCCGATTCTGGTTCGGAATACGAGCCAGTGGAGGATAGTGGCTCAGAGTCCGAGTCCCCGGAGGAAACCGTCCCTCCCAAAAGAATGCGATCGGCACCAAGATCAGCACCAAGATCAGCACCAAGATCAGGAGAACTGCCCACCACCAGCAGCGCCATACCCCAGGAAGAGGAGCCCAGTACAAGCAATGGAAATGCACGCCCAATCCGAAGAATCCAGCCCCAATCCTACCTTCCCGATGCCCTGGCAAACCCCTTATGGTTGCCTGCCAACTCAGGATCCGCTATCATCCCCCCTTTCACCGCACAGCCAGGTGTGCAGCCCGACACTACAAGTTTTTCTAAATTTGATTATTTTTGTTTATTTTTCCCACAAGATTTGCTGCAGAATATAGTGGATCAAACGAATCTGTATGCATCCCAATTTATTGCTGCCAACCCTGATTCTTCCTACGCCCGCATGTTCCAGTGGCGGCGTCTAACATTGGAGGAATTTAAATTATTTTTGGGCCTTATGTTCAATATGGGGCTTACAAAAAAGAACGAAGTCCATTCATATTGGTCCAAACGCCCCATCCAACACATGCCCATATATTCCGCTGTCATGTCCAGGAAAAGTTACGACATGATTATGCGCTTTCTCCACTTCAATGACAATTCACAGTGCCCTCCCCGAGATGATCCCAACTACGACAAATTGTACAAGATACGCCCCCTAATCAATGCCTTTTCCCAGCGATTTGAAGAAGTTTTCACCCCAGACCAAAAAATTTGTGTGGACGAGTCCCTCGTACATTTCACCGGCCGACTGCAGTTCAAGCAGTACATACCAAGCAAGAGAGCCAGGTATGGGTTAAAATTAAATAAATTATGTGATCGAGCCACTGGATACGTCTGCAAATTCAGGATCTACGAAGGCAAAGACTCCCAGCTCCAGCCCCGTGATTGCCCCACATATATTGGAACCAGTGGGAAAATTGTCTGGGAGTTGGCATACACCCTGTTCGGAAAAGGTTACCATTTATATGTTGATAATTATTATACCAGCCTGCCCCTTTTTCGCCACCTTTACAGTAAACAAACCCTGCGGTACCTTCAAAAAAAACCGGAAGGGATTCCCACAAAATTTATTGACAAAAAAATTGCGACCTGGAGAATCGGCATCCATGAGGAACGAGGAGGTGTTGGCCATGAAGTGGAGGGACAAGAAAGATGTCCACATCCTCTCTACGATCCACAATGACACCATGGTGGAGATCCCAAGAAGACGCGGCTC
The DNA here is from genome assembly GCA_029206835.1 of Rana muscosa. Lineage (NCBI taxonomy): Eukaryota > Metazoa > Chordata > Amphibia > Anura > Ranidae > Rana > Rana muscosa. The sequence continues at coordinate 952,793,270 of CM055122.1, read as the reverse complement.
CATTGTAAAGCCTGAATGTGTCCACGACTACAATTTGTACATGGGGGGGGGGGGGTGGATTTAAACGACCAGATGCTACAGCCCTACTTATCAACCAGAAAGTCCCATTATTGGCACAAAAAAGTTGCGTTTCACCTGTTTCACATGGCCCTTTTTAATTAGTTTGTCTGCTACCAAAAAGCAACTCAAAATCACCGACTCCACTACCTCCAATATATCGAAGATATCATCGATGCCCTCATTTACCAACAAGATCCCGCCCCAGGAAGCATTCGCTCTGATAGTGTGAGTCGGCTTCACGAGCGACACTATCCCTTTAGCATCCCCCCCACAGAATCTGGAAGAAGACGCCAAAAGAAATGCCGTGTATGCAGCAGAGGAGGAGTAAGAAGAGACACCAGCTATTATTGTCCCGATTGTCCCTCCCAACCTGGCCTGTGCATCGGAAATTGCTTCAAAAATTATCATACATCCATTAGTTCCCCTTATTATTAACAGACTGCCATTTCCCTATTTGCCTGCTACCATGTTACTAACTACCTTCCATGTTAATTAACTGACCCTGGCCTGTTTACCGACGATGCCTCTGCCTGCCGATTTAAACCACGTTTCTGACTTCCACGTGTACCGACCTTGGCCTGTTAATCGACCATGTTTTTGCCTGCCACTTGGACTGATCTTTTGGCCATCTACTTTTAGTACACAGGGGTCTCACATATGTGAGGGGCTTCAGAATAGCGTTCTGAGTAGAGAAAACCAGTTTTTCGTTTTCTGTGCTCCAAGAACAGGGTCTGGTTGCCCGGAGGCTTCAAAGCGATTTGGGTGGGAGAAGCCTCTACCCCTGTCCCCCTGACCCTAAGCTTGATGGTCCTTCCTGCTGCCTGGACCAATAATTTGGCTGTGCTGACCATATTACTGCCTGTAATGACCCATGACATTATGGACCATGTTTCTTCCTGCTGCTTGGACCAATACTTTGGCTGTGTTGACCATATATCTGCCTGCTGCCTCTACTGACTTTGGACAGCATTTCTGCCGGGACACCTCTGCCTGCTACCTGGACCTGTGCTCTGGCTGTGCTGACAGTATCTCTGCCTGTGCGAACTATGGACAGTATTCCTGCCTGCTGCCTGGATGATTGCTTTTGCTGTCGCTGACCTCATCCCTGCCTGCTGCCTGGACCGATGCTCTCCTCTGTGGACCACTGCACTTCTAAAACCACAGGTAATCTTTTGTTATTTGGTATGTACCTGCGGCTGCTATGTGTTAGATATATGAAGGGCCTTCAAAAATGTGATCGGTAGTCAGAAAATGATATGTGCAATTAATGCTGCTAGAATGCCTGGAGGTGCTACTTGGATGTTGGGCCTCTGTATGTGGCCAGGCTGTGTAAAAGTCTCAAACATGTGGTATCGCCATACTCAGGAGGAGTAGCAGAATGCATTTTGGGGTGTAATTTTTGCTATGTACATATTATGTGTTAGAAATATCTTATAAATTGACAACTTTGTGTAAAAAAAATGCATTTTAATTTTTTCTCCACATTTTCCAAAACCTTCTGGAAAAAAATGAACCGTTCAAAAGACTCATAATGCCTCATAGATTATACGTTGGGGTGTGTGCTTTCAAAAATGGGGTCATTTTGTGGAAAATTCTATTGTCCTGGTGCTCCAGGGCCTTCAAAATTGTAATAGGTGGTTGAGAAAGGATATGTGCGATTTATTCTTGTAGAACGCCTGAAAGTGCTACTTCAATGTTGGGCCTCTGTATATGGCCAGGCTGTGTAAAAGTCTCACACATGTGGTATCGCTATACTCAGGAGGAGTAGCAGAATGCATTTTGGGGTGTTATTTTTGCTATGTGTATGCTATGCGTTAGAAATATCTTATAAATGGACAACTTTGTGTAAAAAAAATGCATTTTCATTTTTTCTCCACATTTTCCAAAACCTTCTGGAAAAAAATGAACCGTTCAAAAGACTCATAATGCTTCATAGATTATACGTTGGGGTGTGTGCTTTCCAAAATGGGGTCATTTTGTGGAAAATTCTATTGTCCTGGTGCTCCAGGGCCTTCAAAATTGTAATAGGTGGTTGAGAAAGGATATGTGCGATTTATGCTTGTAGAACGCCTGAAAGTGCTACTTCAATGTTGGGCCTCTGTATATGGCCAGGCTGTGTAAAAGTCTCACACATGTGGTATCGTTATACTCAGGAGGAGTAGAAGAATGCATTTTGGGGTGTTATTTTTGCTATGTATATGCTATGCGTTAGAAATATCTTATAAATGGACAACTTTGTGTAAAAAAAATGCATTTTCATTTTTTCTCCACATTTTCCAAAACCTTCTGGAAAAAAATGAACCGTTCAAAAGACTCATAATGCTTCATAGATTATACGTTGGGGTGTGTGCTTTCCAAAATGGGGTCATTTTGTGGAAAATTCTATTGTCCTGGTGCTCCAGGGCCTTCAAAATTGTAATAGGTGGTTGAGAAAGGATATGTGCGATTTATGCTTGTAGAACGCCTGAAAGTGCTACTTCAATGTTGGGCCTCTGTATATGGCCAGGCTGTGTAAAAGTCTCACACATGTGGTATCGCTATACTCAGGAGGAGTAGCAGAATGCATTTTGGGGTGTCATATTTGCTATGTATATGCTATGCGTTAGAAATATCTTATAAATGGACAACTTTGTGTAAAAAAAATGCATTTTCATTTTTTCTCCACATTTTCCAAAACCTTCTGGAAAAAAATGAACCGTTCAAAAGACTCATAATGCTTCATAGATTATACGTTGGGGTGTGTGCTTTCCAAAATGGGGTCATTTTGTGGAAAATTCCATTGTCCTGGTGCTCCAGGGCCTTCAAAAGTGTAATAGGTGGTTGAGAAAGGATATGTGCGATTTATGCTTGTAGAACGCCTGAAAGTGCTACTTCAATGTTGGGCCTCTGTATATGGCCAGGCTGTGTAAAAGTCTCACACATGTGGTATCGCTATACTCAGGAGGAGTAGCAGAATGCATTTTGGGGTGTCATTTTTGCTATGTATATGCTATGCGTTAGAAATATCTTATAAATGGACAACTTTGTGTAAAAAAAGTGCATTTTCATTTTTTCTCCACATTTTCCAAAACCTTCTGGAAAAAAATGAACCGTTCAAAAGACTCATAATGCTTCATAGATTATACGTTGGGGTGTGTGCTTTCCAAAATGGGGTCATTTTGTGGAAAATTCCATTGTCCTGGTGCTCCAGGGCCTTCAAAAGTGTAATAGGTGGTTGAGAAAGGATATGTGCGATTTATGCTTGTAGAACGCCTGAAAGTGCTACTTCAATGTTGGGCCTCTGTATATGGCCAGGCTGTGTAAAAGTCTCACACATGTGGTATCGCTACACTCAGGAGGAGTAGCAGAATGTATTTTGGGGTGTAGTTGCAATTATGCATATGCTGTGTGAGAGAAAAAAACTGTTAATATGACCAGTTTGTGTAAAAAAAAAAAAAAAAAAAAAGAAAATTTAATTTTCCCAAGAATTGTGGGAAAAAAATACAACTTCAAAAAACTCACCACGCCTCTTAGTAAATACCTTGGACTGTCTACTTTCCAAAAAGGGGTAATTTTGGGGTATTTGTACTTTCCTCGCTTGTTAGTGTCTCAAGAAATGAGATATCCCTTCAGTACATCAGGCGTGATCAGATGTGATAAATTTTCAGTGATTGCCACCATAGTTTGTAGACTCTATAACTTTCACAAAGACCAAATAATATACACTAATTTGGGTTCATTTTACCAAAGATATGTAGCAGTATACATTTTGGCACAAATTTATGAAGAAAAATTACTTATTTGCAAAATTTTACAATAGAAACTAAAAAAAAGTGTTTTTTTTTTTTTAAATTGCTGTTTTTTTGCTTATATCACAAAAAATAAAAAACCCAGTGGCGATTAAATACCACCAAAAGAAAGCTCTATTTGTGAGAAGAAAATGATAAAAATTTGGTTTGGATACAGTGTAGCATGACCAAGTAATTGTCATTCAAAGTGTGAGAGTACTGAAAGCTGAAAATTGGTCTGGGCGGGAAGGTGCATAAGTGCATGGTATTGAAGTGGTTAATGGTGTGAGGCTCAATTCCTGGCGGACGAAGTTCATGGTGACTCTTGGAGGGAGGATCCGGGTGCACAACACAGACCCGAAGGTAAATGAGACATTGCTGATACCACCGGTATTCTACACGTGGTGGAGGCTAGGCGTAGCCCACCCGCTCTCTCTCTCTCCACCCTACCAGATACCCCTAGACAAGAGACGGTGCGAGCCGCACGGAGAGAGGAGAGGGGCAGGCGCTACACGTGGGGGCTCGGGTCCGGTATTGTGTTGTGCATCACAGTATAGAACAAGTCTGCTGGATGAGTTAACTGAATAGGCCAAAGTGCAGCCCTGCTCGAAGTGGTGGAATTGACCCTAGACAAGGGAAAGGCCCGCGCAGGAAGAGCGGTGAACGGGGGGAGGCCATGCCGTGTGAGGTACTACACGTGGGGGCTTCTAATTGCACTGCGCCAACAGACACAACCCCCGCCGCTTAGTTCGTGGGCGTGGCTCAACCAAAGAAAGTGAAGAAAGCCCGCGAACTGGAGCAAAGGGGAGGAGTCCAATACGTGAGAGGGCTACACGTGGGACATTGGCGCAAAAACTCTGCAGTGTGCGATGGACCAGCAACAAGTCACCATGTTTGGACATACCTCATGGATTCCAGTTCACCCTGCTACTACCACGATGACTGCTGCTGCTCCGATAACGGATACCGGGATCCGGCTGAAGCCAAGGGGTCGATTCGCCCTGTACTCGTGCATGGACGTGGAGGCCCTGGGTGTAATTTGTCCCGGGTGCTCGGGACTAGTGTGCCACCTGAAGCCCTTCGGACAATGTGAGGCCTGTGGGGAGTTCCTGTTCGAGGTGGATCCGGCAGTAGACAGGCCGAGAACCATCTACCCAGGCCGGGCTTTAGGTAACACTACTCGCAGAGGAGGAATTACTGCTGTAAAAGCCATCCCAGCGCACACTGCAGCGACCGCGGAGGAGGTCGTTAAAAATCAACGGGAGAAATCCGAGGATGCTGGCTCGGTCACCACTGTCTCACAGCGTCCGCCACCGAAGAAGAGAACCAGCGTGGTGGCCCCGACCAGCGGTGGTGGCGGACCCTCTCGCCAGCTTACGCCAGGCCTAGACGGATCCGTTGACGAGTGTTCCGGACGTCCCGCTTCAAGTAAAGGCCGAGGTAAGCCGGGCAAAGAGACTTGGTGTATGGGCGGAGATGCCGGGAAGGCATGGCCCAGTATGTCCGCGGGAGGTGTTAGCTCTGTCTCTACAACGGGCTACATACCCGCGGAGGAGTGTGATACTTCGGATCTGGAGTCGCTCTCTGATGTGGGAGATGACACAGCCATTGACGAACTGTTTGCAGAAAAGGGCTGGGACAAAGTGCCGCTAGCTTCGTTCCAAAGGCCTCGAGATTCACCCATGTCCACGGGGGAGAGTACACCCCGGGTGGAGGCTCCAGCGCCTGAACAAGGGCCCTGTCCCCAGCCCACATCTGCATCTCCGGTGCCACCTGCATCAGGTACTGGGGAACAGAAGTTGATACTACGGGCACCTATGCCCCAACCAGAAGTGGTCAAGGCCCCTCGCCACCCGGACTCTATAGTTTTGCCCGGCGAAGGGGACAGAGCCACAATGCCTCTGCTGTCAAGGCTTCAGAGACTCTTCTGCCAGAAAGTCGCTGCTGACTACGGGTGGGAATATCCGTACCTCTCCAAGGAGTTGCTCTACGAGGTGGAGGTGTGCCGAGAGCGCTGGTATAATGACTTTGTGTGGACCCACCTTAAGGTCCCACACGCCCGCAGGTATTTGACATGCTCTCCCAAGACATCTCAGCGGTTCAAAGACTGTAAGGCAGAGTGGATGTTGGGAAGACACATCCATGCAGATAAAGTGTTGATCCGACGCAAAGAAGGGGAAGATGTGGAGTACCATTTGGAGACCATGGACCGGCATTTGAAGCCTCTTGTCCTGCCGCATCCCCGCTTCTACCTTTGAGGAGAAAGAGACTCCATTTGTTTGCTTTGTTTCAAAAGGACCTTGCACCCCCTGAACTTTGCTGTTTGACTTTCTTGTTGGTGCTATCATCAGTGTTTGCCCCGCAAGAGGGGTGCTTGTGTCATTCCAAGGAAGAACTGTTCCAGTTGTTGTTCTTTCCTCTCCGGTGAGAAGTTGCAGACTTTGGGGTAGATAGGGCCCGGAATCAAGCAGCAAGAAAAGAAAAGATGGTTCAACGGGTGCAGTTACCGCGAGGCTGTCACCAGGTGGCAGTCTTGTGCAACGTTACACATTGTACACATTCACACTGGAGGAAAAGATATTTCTCTTCGGAGGAGTTTCTTTTTCTCTCACACACACACGTGTCAGGGTTTTATTGTTTCTTTTCTCTTCCCTCTGCAGGAGAGTGTCCAGTCAAGATTATGGAACCTGGGGTGGTTCTTAGTTAGGATGGGAGGGAAAAGTATAATGTTGGAATGTGATTTTATGTTTTAAATGTTGTCTTTCACTCCACTTTTGTTGCAGGGGCTCAGACACAAACTTCGCTGTTAGGATAGCTTCCTGAAAATGTTTTGTTTTTTTAAATTGTTAGTTGGTTTCTGGATTGGATTGTGTCAGCCGTTGAGGGCGTGATTCACTCCAGACACTGGGGTCCAGTGTCAAAAGACAGGGGGGAGAGTGTAGCGGGTACTTACTTTCCCGGGTGCATTTTTTGAATTTAGCTGTGACCTCAGTGCTATGGTTCCTTGCGGTTCACTAGGTGACGCTGTCACCGTGGCCGGGGGGGATGAATATCACTGTGTGCCGAGGTCCTTTTTGTCCTCTCTCGGCGGCAGTGTGGTGGGGCGGAGAACCCGCCGGGCTTGCTGGGAGAGGAGATAAAGGGGCCGGCCATCTTGGTCATGGGGTCTTTGTCCCACCACCTTCAGCTTGCGGACGTGGGTTTGTGCCCGTCCTCTAGGAGGCCTCGGCCTAGAGGACCACCGGAGATCGTGTTCCACCCCAGGCACCTTCAGCCCTGGGATGAGGTACTTGCAAGAAGGTCCGGAGCTCAGTGCCCAACACTGAGTTCCGCGAGGGAAGGGTCCTAAGGCACTTCGGGATGGAGGCCTGAATCTGAGTAAGACGCAATGGACCGGGGAGAGCTCCTCACTCGAAGACCCGGTGCAGCAGACTGCCGGTGACGGGTGAGTCTCTTGTCGGAGACCGTCCAGAAGGATCCCCTTTACCTTGTGCGGAGACCATATTCCACTCTCCAGGAGGAGAGTGGAGGACCGAATTTGTGTCTGGGCCTATTCACTCTCACACCTCCTTTTCTGTTCTATCTATCAAGGGAGTCCCTGTATGGTGTGTTCTAATAAAGGAGTGTTGGACTCTAATGGTGTGAGGCTCAATTCCTGGCGGACGAAGTTCATGGTGACTCTTGGAGGGAGGATCCGGGTGCACAACACAGACCCGAAGGTAAATGAGACATTGCTGATACCACTGGTATTCTACACGTGGTGGAGGCTAGGCGTAGCCCACCCGCTCTCTCTCTCTCCACCCTACCAGATACCCCTAGACAAGAGACAGTGCGAGCCGCACAGAGAGATGAGAGGGGCAGGCGCTACATATATATATATACACATATATATATATATGCACTGTATCCTGTGCAGCTAGATCTCACTGCAGACCGTTCCTGGAGTACTGTTTCTAATATACTTCAGGCAGGTAGTTGATTCAGCTAGCTGCAGTGCATTTAATATATATATATATATATATATACAGGCTTGTATATATATATATAGTCTAGCCACGCCTATATCTGACTGTAGGCCATTCCTGTTGTACGTGTTCAAAGACACTTTTAGGCAGGCAGGCAGGTGACTCAGTGAGCTGCAGTTCATAAAATATATATCCACCGCATTGTAGTCCAGCCAAGCCTATACCTGGCTGTAGGCCATTCCTGTTGTACTTGTTCAAAGACACTTTCAGGCAGGCAGGTGACTCAGTGAGCTGCAGTTCATAAAATATATATCCACTGCATTGTAGTCCAGCCAAGCCTATACCTGACTGTAGGCCATTCCTGTTGTACTTGTTCAAAGACACTTTCAGGCAGGCAGGTGACTCAGTGAGCTGCAGTTCATAAAATATATATCCACTGCATTGTAGTCCAGCAAAACCTATACCTGACTGTAGGCCATTCCTGGTGTGCTGTTTTTAGTAAAATTCAGGCGTTGTTTTGCTAATCTAATTGTACAGTATGTCTGGAAGGCCACCAAGTAGAGGCAGACGCTCACAGGCCACTAAAAGAGGGCAAGCAGGCTCTGTGTCTACAGCCAACAGTGCTGGTCGTGGACACAGTGCATCCTCAGCACGTGGCCGTGGGACACGCTTGTCCTTTTTTCCGGCAGCTGGCCGTGTTAAGCTACAACATGCAGAAGAGTTGGTAGAGTGGATGACCAAGCTGTCCTCATCCTCCTCATCCTCTGATACCCAGGCTCAGGGTACTTTGTCTGCCAAAGCGGCCTCTTCCATCGGCTCAATGTCATCAGTCACTTCTTCCCTAGCCCCACCATCATGCCCTGAGGAGTCCCCCCGAACTTTTCGACAACAGTGTAGGGTACATGCTGCAGGAGGATGCGCAGCGTTTTGAAGGCTCCGATGATGGTACCCAGCTTGAGGAAGGCAGTAACGTGAGCTTAGAGAGAGGGGTTCCCAAGAAGGACATCAAACTGCCAGTCATGTTCCCCTAGCTGCAGCATACTGCCAGGTTTGCTCCAGTGACAAGGAGGGAGGGGATAATGAGGTCACTGACTCTACGTGGGTGCCTGATAGGAGAGGGGAGGAGGAGGAGGAGGAGGCACATCTCCAGGGGCCAGCTTAAGGGCAGCCAACCGACTTCATCACACCGCAGAGCTTCACATGTGCAGGGCGCTGCTGACTCCGCACGTTTTTCCAAAATTTCTTTGGCATGGGCCTTTTTTGAGACGTGTGCAGCAGATCGCACCGTTGCTGTTTGCAACATATGTCTAAAGCGTATCAAGCGTGGCCAAAACAGCAGCCGCTTGGGCACCACATGCTTGACCAGACATATGTCGAGCTCCCATGCAGTCTGTTGGCAACAGTACTTAAAAGACCCACACCAAAGCTGGGATCTCCAACCCCACTATACCTTCAGTCCTCTCAGAAACCTGCACTGAGAGGAATGAGAGGCTTTTTTTCTTTTTCGTACATCACGGGACACAGAGCGACTTAGTCATTACTAATGGGTTATATAGATTACCTTCAGGTGTTGGCACTGGCCAATTCCAAACCGGAAGTACCCTCCCCTATATAAGCCCCTCCCATCCGGGACACCTCAGTTTTTTGCCAGTGTCTAAGGTGTTGGCCAAAGAGTAACATGTGTTTTCACTGGGCTTGCGTACAGGTTCTTTTGGGCCTTAGTAAGCTGTTCCGGATCCCACCAAAAAAGCTTCATAGCTAAACGGTCGGTACCCGGGCCTTGCAGCAGAAGAGCAAGGTTTTGCCTGTAATGCCTCTCTTAGGAGGGCTGGACCCTGGGATCCAGAGCTCTGGTCATACCCACGACCAAGATGTTGTCTGTGCAGGGTGCTATACAGGTCCAGGGGAGTGGAATCCTTGGGAACCCGGTCCCTGAAGGTTTAATTACAATGCCTGCCGTGATAGGTGAAGTTTGGACTTCTGTGGACCAAACAAAGTCCTGCGGCGGGGATCAGGTAAGTGGGGGCCCCCAGGAACTTGGTTCTATTGGGGGACCCCCAAGCCTAATTTGTCTTTCTGTCTGTTACCTAACGGTATTCCCGCTAAATATCTGTGTTTGCCTGTAACTACTGAAAATGTAAAATTTTAATAGTAGTCAAGAAAAAAAAAAAAAAAAAAAAAGGGACCGCGGTACCTGTGTTAAACCACTAGAGGCCGCTGTAGTCCATTTTTCTTGTCATGTGGATCTTTGGTTTTCTCAAGTCAAAAGATCCAGGCAGTTGGTAAGTTTCTCTGTGGGAATCCACTTCCTCTGCCCTGTTGCTGCGCTCATCCACCGCACAGGCCCTCCGGCAAAAAGGGCCCTGGCTCCTAGTCCCTGTTTGATTTCGAAAAGGCGCTCCAATGGCGCACGGGCGCGCGCGCGGGCGCGTGCACGCGCCTCCTATGAAAAAAAAGGGGCGGGGCGGGTGGATGACGCTCGATGCCCGCCGCGGCGCTTCTGCGCATGTGCAGGCGTCCCAGCATGGTTAAAAGACACAGTACAAGTGTCAGCTGGATGCAAACAGAGCTAGCAACAAACAGTGGCACACAGAGGCGGTTGATGCAGGCATCCCCATAGAAAGGCACTTTAGTGGACACCAGCTGGTATATAGCAGCAACTGTGTTAGACTATTACCAGCAAAAATTGGTGTATGACGACGGGAATACCTCAGCTTTGTGCTTAAAGGATATGTCGTCCAGACGCTCCGGAAATAGGTCTTCCAGGAAGCCAAAGGGGTCTCCATCGGGCTCTGAGGATATTGGGCATGTTTGTACTGCACCAATCTCCCCTGAGAATTCAGAGGTCAGTAGCCGTAGAAACCCCGCAGGAATGCCTGGTGCTGCGGCTGTCCCCAGTCCACCTGCTCCTGTATATATAACAGAGGAGGTTTTATCCTCAACTCTGGGAGGATTGGAAGAGAGATTAACAGCATTGATCGCTGCTTCCCTGTCACAGGAAAAGCGCGTCCGATCTCCGTCTCCTCCTTCAGAGTGCCTGTTAGTGGAGGAACAGCCCCACACAGAGATCGACCTACCTGAAGGGGATCAGGATGAGGTTGATTCAGTTATGGAGGAATCAACAGTGGAAGAACCTTTCTCAGCATCTCAGGCTGAAAGATTATGGGTTCAGTCTCTGACTTACATGGTCCGATCAGCATTTAAAATGCCTCTGGCGGAACCACCATCCACTACGGTTTCCTCGCTGGGGTCGCTAAAAGCTCCCCAGGCCGTCTGTTCCTTCCCAATCCACCCTTTATTAGAAGGGCTTATTTACCAGGATTGGGAGCATCCTGATAAAATATTTGCTCCCCCCAAGAGATTTCCGGTGATCTATCCCATGGAGGATAAGTTGATAAAAAAATTGAGGGTCCCTACAGTGGACGCAGCCATCTCTTCTGTTAACAAATCACTGACATGTCCAGTAGATAATGTTCCAATGTTCAAAGACCCAATAGATAAAAAATTGGAGTCTTTACTAAAATCTGCTTTCTCTACAGCAAGCATGGTGACACAACCTGCGGTAGCAGCGATTGGAGTCTGCCAAGCAGTGAAAGATCAGTTGAAACAAGTCTTAAGGGACTTACCAGATCAGCAGGCTCTTGCCCTAGCTGACCTGCCTAGAGCCTTGTGTTTTGCGGTGGACGCCATAAAGGATACAATCCAACAGGCCTCCCGCTTTACGCTGTCTATAGTACATATGCGTAGGCTTCTGTGGCTCAAAAACTGGTCTGCTGAAGTTCCCTGTAAAAAACTGCTGGTTAGCTTCCCATTTCATGGAGAACGCTTATTTGGAGAAGATCTGGACAAATATATCCAGAAAATTTCTGCCGGTAAAAGTTCACTCTTACCGGTTAAGAACAAGGGTAGAAGTCCTTCTTTTAAGAGGCCTACTTCTCCAGTCCCGGGCACATCGGCTGTGAAGCAGTTCCGACGGCCTCCGCGGTCAAATTCAGGGGGCAGAAATCAGGGACAATCACAGGGTAACAAGAAGCCCTGGATCAAGAGAGGTACAAAACCTCCCCCCAAGGCATGAAGCGTTGCCCCCACTCAATCGGGTGGGGGGAAGACTTCAGTTGTTCACAGAGACCTGGCGGGACACCATCAGAGACAGATGGGTGCTCTCCGCAGTAAGTCTGGGATACAAGCTGGAGTTAAAAGGCACTCCTCCTGCCCAATTTATGAGGTCAAACGTGCCAAGAGATCCCCAGAAGAGAGGATCCCTCCTTCTGGCACTAGAACAACTATTGCTCCAAGGTGTAATCATGAAGGTTCCCCTGGAAGAAAGCGGATTCGGGTTTTACTCGAACCTTTTCACAGTCCCCAAACCAAATGGGGACGTGAGGCCCATATTAAATCTAAAAGGGCTAAACAAGTTCCTAAATATCAGGACTTTTCAGATGGAGTCGATCCGATCGGTGGCCACCGCCCTACAAGGGCAGGAATGGTTAGCCTCGATCGACATAAAGGATGCTTATCTGCATATTCCCATCTTTCCGGCCCACCAGAAATTTCTACGCTTTGCAGTAGAAGGGCGCCATTTTCAGTTCAGAGCCTTACCTTTCGGTCTGGCCACAGCACCACGAGTGTTCACAAAAATTCTGGCCCCATTATTGGCCAATCTAAGAACACAGGGTGTAACGATAATGGCATATCTAGACGACCTGCTACTAATAGACCACTCAGTGGAAAAGCTGGAAGTAGCTATTCACAAGACAATCAAGTATCTGGAATATCACGGTTGGATTATCAACCGGGACAAGTCAGCTCTAAGACCAGTCAAAAGTCTGGAATACTTAGGGCTAAGGCTGGATTCAAATCAGAGAAAGATTTTCTTACCTCCAGAGAAGGTGTCGTCTTTAAAAGATTTGACCCACTTAGTGGGTACAAAAAGAAAACCATCCATACGCCTCTGCATGAGGCTGCTGGGAAAAATGGTGGCTTCATTCGAAGCGGTACCCTACGGTCAATTCCATTCAAGGAATTTGCAAAGGGCCATACTGTCAGCCTGGAACAAAAAAGTTCAGGCTTTAGACTTACCAATGTCCCTGTCCCCTTCTGTTCGCAAGAGCCTCCATTGGTGGTTGGTGCCCCAGAATCTGGAAAAAGGGAAACCCTTCAGTCCGGTTTCTTGGAAGGTAGTCACTACAGATGCCAGCCTCATAGGCTGGGGGGCAGTACTGGAGCAATGGTCTCTCCAGGGCAAGTGGTCAGAAGCAGAAAAGGCCCTGCCCATCAATCTCTTAGAGATACGAGCAGCCCGGTATGCCCTAGTAGCATGGACATCCAAACTCCAAGGGTCCCCTGTCAGAATTCAATCAGACAATGCCACAGCAGTGGCATATATCAATCACCAGGGTGGCACCAGGAGTCGTGCAGCCCAGAGGGAAGCAAATTGCATCCTGGAGTGGGCAGAAAAATATGTCCCAGCCATATCTGCGGTTTTCATCCCAGGAGTGGAAAATTGGAGAGCGGACTTTTTAAGTCGCCAACAATTATGCCCGGGGGAATGGTCTCTTCACCCCGAGGTTTTCCAGGCAATATGCCAGCGGTGGGGAACACCGGATGTAGATCTGCTAGCATCCAGATTCAACGCAAAGGTGGACAGATTTGTGTCTCGCACAAGGGATCCTCTAGCTTGCGGCTCGGATGCCCTAGTGTTCCCTTGGGATCAGTTCAAGCTGATATATGCATTCCCACCGCCACAATTGTTACCGCGATTACTCCGCAGAATCAGGGTAGAAAAGAAACCAGTGATTCTGGTGGCTCCAGCGTGGCCCCGAAGGGCATGGTACGCGGAGATTGTAAAAATGTCAGTGAGGAGTCCTTGGACCCTCCCACATCGTCCGGACCTGCTGTCGCAGGGACCGATATACCACCCTTCCTTACCAGCCCTAGGTTTGACGGCCTGGCTATTGAAGCCCACATTCTGAAAAAGAGAGGGCTCTCTAATTCTGTGGTATCTACCATGATCAAGGCCAGGAAGCCGGTATCCAGGCAGATCTATTATAGGATCTGGAAAGCGTACATTAAGTGGTGTGAGGCCAAGAAATGGCATCCACGTAAGTACGTGATAGGGAGGATTTTGGACTTCCTACAGTGGGCTGTAGATAGGAAGCTGGCCTTGAGTACTATCAAGGGTCAGATTTCGGCCTTGTCAATATTTTTTCAAAGGCCCTTGGCTTCGCATTCACTAGTCAAAGCTTTCATACAAGGAGTGATGCGTATTAGCCCTCCGGTTAGTATTCCCATATGTCCTTGGGACTTAAACCTGGTTCTGTCAGTTCTACAGAAACAACCGTTTGAACCATTGCAACACATTTCCTTGGTTCTTCTCACCAGGAAATTGATTTTCTTAGTAGCCGTTTGTTCGGCTAAAAGAGTATCGGAATTAGCCGCCTTGTCCTGTAAGGAGCCATATCTGGTTGTCCATAAGGACAGAGTAGTATTACGTCCTCATCCAGCCTTTCTTCCTAAGGTGGTATCGAGGTTTCATTTGAACCAAGATGTGGTTCTTCCTTCTTTTTTCCCCAAACCTAGCTCGGTAGAGGAAAAGTTATTACATTCCTTGGATGTAGTAAGAGCAGTTAAAGCTTATCTAAAAGCCACTGCTCAGATTCGCAGAACGGATACTTTGTTTATTCTGCCGGAAGGCCCTAAAAAGGGTCAGGCAGCATCAAAATCCACTTTAGCCAAGTGGATTCGACAGGTCATAATACAAGCCTATGGCTTGAGAAAGAGACCGCCTCCGTTCAAAGTTAGGGCGCACTCCACAAGAGCAGTTGGAACTTCATGGGCCGTGCATCACCAGGCCTCCCTGGCTCAAGTATGTAAGGCCGCAACATGGTCTTCGGTACACACGTTTACTAGATTCTACCAGGTAGACGTTAGAAGTCAGGAGGATGTCGCCTTTGGGCGCAGTGTGTTGCAGGCCGCAAAAGATCCTCATGCCTGATGGCGCCCAGCTTATGTATCCCTCCCCTTATTTGGCATTGCTTTGGGACGTCCCATTAGTAATGACTAAGTCGCTCTGTGTCCCGTGATGTACGAAAAAGAAAAAGGGATTTTTATAACAGCTTACCTGTAAAATCCTTTTCTTGGAGTACATCACGGGACATAGAGCTCCCACCCCTCTTTTTGGGACACTTATTGCTTGGCTACAAATCTGAGGTGCTCCCGGATGGGAGGGGCTTATATAGGGGAGGGTACTTCCGGTTTGGAATTGGCCAGTGCCAACACCTGAAGGTAATCTATATAACCCATTAGTAATGACTAAGTCGCTCTGTGTCCCGTGATGTACTCCAAGAAAAGGATTTTACAGGTAAGCTGTTTTAAAAATCCCTTTTTTTGCCACGCCAGTGGCTATTGATCAGGGATGCATGCACTGTCCTGTCACCATTTGAGGAGGCCACGAGGATGGTGAGCAGTGACAGTGCATGCATCAGTGATACTGTCCCTCTTGTCTTCCTGTTGGAGCACACACTGCGTGGAATAATGGACAGGGCACTTGAGGCAGAACAGAGGGAGGAAGAGGAGGACTTCCTTACCTCTCAAGGCCCCCTTTATCCAGACAGTATTCCTGCAGGCCCACCGCTCACACAGGAATAGGAGGAGGATGAGGATTGTGTCAGCATGGAGGTGGAGCCTAGCACTCAGCATCAGCAGCAGTCTTCAAGTGATCCTTTACAGTCCCCAGAAACCCATGAACTTGTACGTGGCTGGGAGGAGGTGGCTGCGGATCATGTCGTCCTTAGTGACCCAGAGGACTCTGGACCGAATGCCTCAGCAAACCTACGCTGCATAGCCTCCCTGATCCTGCAAAGCCTGCGAAAGGACCCTCGGATTCGAGGTATCAAGGAGAGGGATCATTACTGGCTGGCAACCCTTCTTGATCCACGTTACAATGGTAGGGTTGCAAAACTTATCCAGCTGTCGAAGAGGGAGCAGAGGATGAAACATCTTCGAAAGGCCTTGCAGAATGGTTTGTGCAATGCGTTTCCAGAGCCTGGAAGGTTACAAATTCCTGGTCCTGGACAACGTGTTGCTGAGGCTTTGGTCAGTCACAGAAGGAGCGGTGGAGAAGGTGGGCGTCTGACCGATGCGTTCAGACAATTTTTTAGTCCGCAGCCCCAAGGTCTGATCAGTTCCAGCAACCATTACCAGCGTCTGATTTACATGGTGCAGGAATACCTAGGGGCAATATCAGACTTGGAGACCTTTCCAACCGAAAATCCACTGGGTTACTGGGTCTTGAGGATGGATCACTGGCCAGAGCTTGCACAGTATGAAATTGAGCTACTGGCCTGTCCTGCATCCAGCGTTCTTTCGGAACGCACATTCAGTGCTGCTGGAGGCTTTGTAACCGATCACAGAGTGCGCCTGTCCACCGACTCGGTTGATCGGCTAACCTTAATAAAAATGAATCAGTCTTGGATCACCAGCTTCCAAGCACCTGATTCTGATGTAATGGATTAATTTTTTTATGAATGTGAGATCCCTTCAAGACTGCCTATGCTGATTCTGAGTGACTATCCTGTTATGCTAAGTGACTATCCTATTCCTCCTCAATGTTCATGGTGATAGCTTTTAAGAACATTTATGTTTCTGGGCACCACCACCAGTGGCTAAGGCCCAATTTTTCTGCCCCTGTTTAACAGGGGCGTGTAATTACAATTGTTCCTGTAATATTTTGCAGCAGGGCTTGTTCCTGCATTCAACTAGAGTATCTGTGAGGGGTTGCAGTGTTGTGGCACCAGCACCAGTGCCTAAAGCCCAATTTTTCTGCCCCTGTTTAACGGGGGCATGTAATTACAATTTTTGCTGTAATATTTTGCAGCAGGTCTTGTTCCTGCACTCAACTAGAGTATCTGTGAGGGGTTGCAGTGTTGTGGCACCAGCACCAGTGCCTAAAGCCCAATTTTTATGCCCCTGTTTAACAGGGGCATGTAATTACAATTTTTGCTGTAATAATTTGCAGCAGGGCTCGTTCCTGCGCTCAACTAGAGTATCTGTGAGGGGTTGCAGTGTTGTGGCACCAGCACCAGTGCCTAAAGCCCAATTTTTTCTGCCCCTGTTTAACAGGGGCGTGTAATTACAATTTTTGCTGTAATATTTTGCAGCAGGGCTCATTCCTGTGCTCAACTAGAGTATCTGTGAGGGGTTGCAGTGTTGTGGCACCAGCACCAGTGCCTAAAGCCCAATTTTTCTGCCCCTGTTTAACGGGGGCATGTAATTACAATTTTTGCTGTAATATTTTTCAGCAGGACTCGTTCCTGCGCTCAACTAGAGTATCTATGAGGGGTTGCAGTGTTGTGGCACCAGTACCAGTGCCTAAAGCCCAATTTTTCTGCCCCTGTTTAACAGGGGCGTGTAATTACAATTTGTGATCTAATATTTCACAGCAGGGCCCGTTCCTGCGCCCACCAAGAGTAACTGTGAGGGCTAACAGTGTTGTGGCACCACCACCACCACCAAAGGCCCAATTTTTCTACCCCTGTTCAACAGGGGCGTGTAATTACAATTCTTGATATAATATTTCACAGCAGGGCCCGTTCCAGCACCCACCAAGAGTAATGCCGCGTACACACGATCGTGATTCACGGCATGAAAAAAAATGAGAAACGAGGGAACGGCATGTTCCCCCACACACGACCGCTTTTCCCGTCATTTTTTTCTTTGACGAGAAAAACGACCGTCTGTGGGCTCCGCGGCAGTGTCTCCCTATGGGAAAACTGCCGCGGAAAAAAATGATGGAAAAAACGATGAGAAAATTTAGAACATGTTCTAATTTTTCTCGTCGTTTTTCCTGCCGTTTTTCTCAACGAGAAAAACGGCATAAAGCCCACAGACGATCGTTTTTCTCGGCGAAAAAAAAAAAAGACATTTTTCCCGACGGGAAAAATGATCGTGTGTACGCGGCATTACTGTGAGGGATTACAGTGTTCTGGTACCACCAACACCTAAGGCCCACATTTCTGCAGAGTATATAGGGCAGGCCGTATAGTATATACAGGCGGTCCCCTACTTTCAAACATCCGACTTACAAACAACTCCTACTTACAAACAGAGGGAGACAACAGGAAGTAAGAGGAAATCTACCCCTAGGAAGGAAAATTCTCTCCTGTAAGAGTTAATATGGGAAAAAGGTGTCTCCACTGATGCTTTATTACCAATCCTTGTTTCCCTAAAAACCCCAAATTTTCAAAATCCAATTGTCATTGGGACAGAAAGTGAGATGAAATCTTCT
The DNA here is from genome assembly GCA_029206835.1 of Rana muscosa. Classification (NCBI taxonomy): domain Eukaryota; kingdom Metazoa; phylum Chordata; class Amphibia; order Anura; family Ranidae; genus Rana; species Rana muscosa. The sequence continues at coordinate 952,775,193 of CM055122.1, read as the reverse complement.
GAACTGGGGCACAGACAGCAAAACAAATGTTACAGGGGTGATAACCCATCCCTATGTTTTCCAAAAAGCTTTAAAATAGGTTTTTGGGCTGGAGCTACACTTACAAAATGTACCTGTTCCAAATTACAAACAGATTCTACTTAAGAACAAACCTACAGTCCCTGTCTTGTTTGCACCGCCTGTATACTGCTGTTCAGAGTATATAGGGCTTGGGGGCCCGACGCCTTTTCTTTTTTTATTTGGGTGCGGGGTTCCCCTTAATATCCATACAAGACCCAAAGGGCCTGGTAATGGGCTGGTGGGGGGGGGGGGGTACCCGTGCTGTTTTTCTCAATGATTTTCATCCATATTGCCAGGGCCCCGACATTACATTAAAGCCGCAAGCAGTTTTAAATGACTTCTATTCCTTTAGAAATGTAATTTTGTGCAGGGACTGTTCTAAACACGGGAAACACGTGCCACTTTACAGGCATACTATAGGTACGATATTTAACCACTTCAGCCCAGGCCATTTTCCTGGTCAAAGACCAGGCCACTTTTTGCGATTCGGCACTGCGTCACTTTAACTGACAATTGCGCTGTCATGCGACGTGGCTTCCAAACAAAATTGACGTCCTTTTTTCCCCACAAATAGAGCTTTCTTTTGGTGGTATTTGATCACCTCTGCGGTTATTATTTTTTGCGCTATAAACAAAAATAGAGCGTCAATTTTGAAAAGAATGCAATATTTTTTACTTTTTGCTATAATAAATATTCCCAAAAAATATATTAAAAAAATACATTTTTTTCCTCAGTTTAGGCCGATATGTAGTCTTCTACATATTTTTGGTAAAATTGTTTATTGATTGATTTGCTCAAAAGTTATAGCCTCTGCAAATAGTCTTATGGCATTTTTATTAATATTTTTTTTTTTTACTAGTAATGGCGGCGATCAGCGATTTTTATCGTGACTGCGACATTATGGCGGACACATCAGACACTTTTGACACATTTTTGGGACCATTGTCATTTTTTCGGCAATCAGTGCTATAAAAATGCACTGATTACTGTAAAAATGACACTGGCAGTGAAGGGGTTAACCACTAGGTGGCGCTGTATGGGTTAAGTGCTTCCTAGGGAGTGTTTCTTACTGTAGGAGGGATGGGCTGTGTGTGACATGACACTGATCACCGCTCCGGAGCGGTGATCAGTGTCATTGTTACTAGGCAGAGCGGGGTGATGCTTGTTTACATTAGCATCTCCCCGCGCTATCTCTCCGTGAGACGATTGTGGGTATCCCTGCGGCGATCGAGTCCGCGGGACCCACGGTCGGGCTCACGGAGAAAGCGGCAGGGTTGCGAGCACGCCGGCGCCCGCGCGCGACCACACGGCGGCATCTTAAAGGGGACGTACCTGTACGTACTTATGCCTGTCCGTGCCACTCTGCCAACGTATATATACAGGCGGCGGTCCTTAAGTGGTTAAAGGAATATTTCACGTTTATTTTCTAACTTTAAACATCAATAATATCACTGTTCCCGAAAAAACGTCCGTATTTAAAACTTTTTTTTGCATTGATACATGTCCCCTGGGGCAAGACCCGGGTCCCCAAACCCTTTTTAGGACAATAACTTGCATATTAGCCTTTAAAATTCGCACTTTTGATTTCTCACGTTCGAGTCCCATAGACTTAAACGGTGTTCGAATGTTTGCGCGAACCTTTGGTCCGTTCGCATGTTCTGGATGCGAACCGAACCGGGGGGTGTTCGGCTCATCCCTACTGGCCATTTGTCAGTTTGAATGCTGACCAAAGTCAACTCACTTCCTGTAAATGCAAGGTGTCAATGACCCACCCCCTCGGGGGGAGGGGGGGGGGTTATTACTGTGACATTCTTTTTGATGTCATTAGTAATGTTCCCTGAATCATACAGAACCACCAGAAATAGACTTGACTTTTTTTTAATATTAGGTGGCAAAAAAAATAATCTGGGATTGGGGGGGGAGTAGAGGGTAGGGCTGGGGGTAGGATGGTCAAGTTAAAGCTCAGCTCCAGGCAGAATTTTTTTTTTTTATCCCTTGTAGTGGGGCTGTGTCATTTTGTCTAGGGAAGAGGAGAAGCAGGTTTATTACCTCTGTACCTCTGTAACCCTGGCAGACATTGCTCCCCTACAATCCAGGGGAAGACCCTAGGCATCTTCATGTCCAGGGCAGGGCTATGGACCATGTTCTTCTCTTGATGATATTATTATTATTATTATACAGATTTTATATAGCACCAACAGTTTACGCAGCGCTTTACAATATAAAAGGGAGACAATACAGTTATAATACAATTAAAATACAAGAGGATTAAGAGGGCCCTGCTCAGAAGAGCTTACAATCTAATAATGATATCAAGACCCTTGACCGCTAGCTAAAGTGTGGGGGTGCAGACACTGTTGCCCATGGCATAAATGAGCAATTTACACCCCCATGATATATATTTTTTTTTGGAAGGAAGAAAGGAATTATTTAAATATGGCCAGTACAAGTACATTGAATTCAGATTGGCTTCCAGGAATGTGCTGTGCAGTGGAAACATAAAAGAGTGTTTGCAGAAAAAGAAAAAAGACCAAGTGGATAATCAATCCAATGGTATTTACTTAGAAAATAGTTAGTTTTGAAAATATATACACTCACCGGCCACTTTATTAGGTACACCTGTTCAATTGCTTGGTAACACTAATTGCTAATCAGCCAATCACATGACAGCAACTCAATGACGTTAGACGTCTGGTAAAGACGACTTCCTGAAGTTCAAAATGATTCATCAGAATGGGGAAGAGTGGGAATTTACGTGACTTTGAAAGTGGCATGGTTGTTGGTGCCATACAGGCTGGTCTGAGTACTTCAAAAACTGCTGATCGGCTGGGATTTTCACACACAACCATCTCCAGGGTTTACAGAGAATGGTCTGAAAAAGAGAAAGTATCCTGTAAGTAGCAGTTGTGCGGACGAAAACGCTGATTCAAGATGATGGAAAGGCAACAGTAATGCCTTGTACACACGATCGGAATTTCCGATGAAAAAAGTCTGACTGAATTTTTTCATCGGATATTCCGACCGTGTGTGGGCCACATCTGACTTTTTTCCGTCGGAGTTTAGAAATAGAACATGTTTTATTTTTTTCCGATGGAAAAGAATCCTATCGGAAATTCCGATTTTCTGTGTGGAACTCCGACGGAGAAAAAAACACGCATGCTCAGAATCAAGTCGACGCATGCTCGGAAGCATTGAACCTCATTTTTCTCGGCTCGTCGCAGCGTTGTACGTCACTGCGTCCTTGACGGTCAGAATTTGGTCTGACAGTGTGTATGCAAGACAGCTTGAATGGAATTACGATGAAAAATTCCATCAGATTTTAGCCCATCGGAAATTCAGATCGTGTGTGTAGGGCTTTACTCAAAAAACACTTGTTACAACCAAGGTATGCAGAATACCATCGCTGAACGCCCAACACATTAAACCTCGAAGCAGATGGGCTGCAGCAGAAGACCACACCGGGTGCCACTCCTGTCAGCTAAGAACCAAAAACTGAGGCTACAATTCGCACAGGATCACCAAAAAAAGGATAATAGAAGAAAAATGTTGTCTGGTCTGATGAGTCTCGATTTCAGCTATGACATTCATGGTAGGGTCACAATATGGCATAAATAACATAAAAGCATGGATCCATCCTGCCTTGCAGTGATGGTACAGGCTGCTGGTGGTGGTGTAATGGTGTGGAGGATATTTTCTTGGCACACTTTGGGCCCCTTAGTACCAATTGAGCATCATTTAAATGCCACCCCTTTATGACTACAGTGTACCCATCTTCTAATGGCTCCTTCCAGCAGGATAATGCACCATGTCACAAAGCTCAGATCATCTCACCACTGGTTTCTTGAACTTGACAATGAGGTCACTGTACTACAATGGTCTCCACAGTCACCAGATCTCAATCCAATAGAGCAGCTTTGGGATGTGGTGGAATGGGAGATTCACATCATGGATGTGCAGCCGACAAATCTGCAGCAACTGTGTGATGCTATCATGTCAATATGGACCAAATTCTCTGAGGAATGTTTCCAACACCTTGTTGAATCTATTCCACGAAAAATTAAGGCAGTTCTGAAGGCAAAAGGTGGTCCAACCCAGTACTAGCAAGGTATATCTGATAAAGTGGCGGGTGAGTGTATGTTATATCAATTTTATTAACTGTAATGTTTTCTTATAAAGATTATTTACACCCCCGGTGTAAGGAGGGCATCGCTGAACACCTGCATAAGGGGCACTACGCTGACCACCAATGTAGGAGAGCACACACTGACCACCAATAAAAAGAGAAAAGCAAGGGAAGGAAGGTAGGTGACCCCACCTAACAGAAACATAGAAGTGTGATTGCAGAAAAATAAAAAAAGATAAAGTCGACAATTAATCCAATGATATTTATTTGGAAAATATTTGGTTTTGCAAATAAATAAATTATATCAATTTTATTAGCAAAAAAGTTTTCTTATAAAGCAGGTGCCTTCAAACTGTGGCCCTCCAGTTGTCCAGGAACTACAATTCCCATCATGCCTAGTCATGTCTGTGAATGTCAGAATTTTACAAAGCCTCATATGATGTGTAGTTCCGCAACAGCTGGAGAGCCGTAGTTTGAGGATCCTTGTTATAAAGATTACTTACACCACCAGTGTAAGGATGGCATCACTAAACACCAGCTAAATGGGCAATACACTGACCAACACTATAAGGGGTATTACACAGTGATGACCAATGTAAAGGGGTCTTATATTGACCATTAATGTAAGCGGTACTCAGGGCCGTCTTTAAGGCAGGACAAAAGGGGCAGCTGCCCTGGGCCCTGTCATTGTTGTGGGGCCCAAAGCAGCTGCCTCATACTTGCCAACTATCCCAGTTTAAGTTCCCTTGTCCCTTGAAGTTTTAGTCCTGTGCTGGGTCCTGATATCTCAGTGTGAAGTGTTGCTACTAATGCTGCCCAGCTCTGCCCTATTGTTTTGTACAGATGACTCACCTGCAGACCCTGTGTTTACATGTAAATAACCGTCATTCATATGTAAATAACGGAAGCATTCATATTTAAATAGCGGCGGGATTCATATATAAATAGCTGAGGCCGGCAGCATTCATATGTAAATAAAGTTGGCATTCATATGTATATCATGTCCCTCTGCAGTGAAGAGATGATGTGCTGTAACCTCTAGCAACCAATCAGTGAGCAGTATTACTGTACAGTAATCGCTAGAAACCAATCAACAAGAAGAAATCATGTGCTGTAACCTCTAGCAACTAATCAGTGAGCCGTAATGTGTGCTGTAACCTCTAGCAACCAGTCAGTAAGTGGTAATGATATGCTATATAATCTCTGGCAACCAATCGCAATCACTGCCTGATCTGATACAGTAAACTTATTTTAAGTCTAGCTGATATTTATTGTATGTCTCAGAGCAGGTGGAGAGCAACATTGCATGGGGGGGGGGGCAAGAAAAATTTTGCACAGGGTCCAATCAACATTAAAGACGGCCCTGGAGGTACTACAACGATCGCTAATGTTAGAAGACATTTCACTGCTCACCAATGCAAGGGGCAATAGAAGGGTCTCCGATTTAAGAGGGAACTACAGTGACCACCAAAGTAAGAGGGTACTACACTGACAACCAATGTAAGAGGGCACTACACTGGCAACTATTGTAAAAAGGAACTACACTGACCACCAATCAAAGGGGTACTACACTGACCACCAGTGAAAAGGGGTCACTCACTACACTGACCATGAATGTAAGGGGGTACCACACTGACCATGAATGTAAAAGTATACTGCACTGACCACCAGTTAGGGTGACCACGTGTCCCGGATTGCCCGGGACAGTCCCGCATTTTGCAGGTCTGTCCCGGGCACATTCATTCTAGGACAATACAGTGTCCCAGAATGAAACTGACACAGCCACCCCCGGGCCGATCTGATGCCCCCAAAAAAGGCTCGCCACATCACCGCTTTACTCACTGACAGTACTTGTCCTGGCCGAGAATGCCTGGAGGAGCACAATCCCGCCCCCTGATTGTGATTGGAGAAATCATAAATCCCGCCTCTTGTATCCAATCACTGTGCTGTGGTTTGTTACAGCACAAGCTGATTTTTGGCAAGGGAGGGTGTCCCTGAATGGTAATTTGGAAATGTGGTCACCCTACCACCAGTGTAAGGGAATACTACAAAGACCACCAATGTAAGGGGGTACTACATTGACCTCCAATGTAAGGAGATACTACATCAGCCATCAGTGTAGCATTACACTTCACTCCAATGTGCAGAGGCTTGTGGAGAAGTAACAGACAGGCCATGTCTTCCTGGCATCCATTTCAATGTAAATGCTTTCTGCTGAGTCACTTCAATTCCGGACACTTTTACCCCCTTCCTGCCCAGGCCAATTTTCAGCTTTTAGCACTGTCACATTTTGAATGACAATTGCACAGTCATGCAACACTGTACCCATATTACATTTTTATAAATTTTCTCACACAAATAGAGCTTTCTTTTGGTGGTATTTAATCACTGCTGGGTTTTTTATTTTTTGCAAAATAAACAACAAAAGGCCAACATTTGTGAAAAAATTATGCGTTTTCTTTGTTTCTGTTCTAAAATTTTGCAAATAAATAATCTTACTTGATAAATTTAGGCCAAAATTTATACAGCTACATCTTGGTGAAAATAACCCAAATCCGTGTTTATTATTTAGTCTGTATGAATGTTATAGAGTCCACAAACTATGGTATACAGGTATATATATATATTGACGGCCTATCTTTTTTCTCGAGGCTGGAAATGCCAGAACAGTACAAATATTCCCCAAATTACCCCTTTTTGGAAAGTAGTCCAATTAGTAAGAGGCATGGCAAGTTTTTTGAAGTTGTAAATTATTTGTCACAATTTTTTGGAAAATGAAGACATTTAAAAAAAGTTCTTCTCTAATTTTGTACATACTGTCACCACTGGAGCACATCGTCATCATACGACTGGTGAAAAGAATACAATAATAGCACTTTTTTAAAAATGTTTATTATATATATATATTTTTTTTTTACATACAGAGACCAGAGCAATACAGTGTTACATAGTTACATAGTTAGTCAGGTTGAAAAAAGACACAAGTCCATCCAGTTCAACCATTACTGCAATAATACTGTACTACTCTGCGGAGGTAATCAGGATTTTTTTTACAGACTATGGTTGATTAGAACTGCATTTTAGAGTTATAAGCAACCATTTTTTCTGAATGAAAACAACTCATTCAGTGTTTACTATTGTGAAGAGCTGTGATTGGCCACAGCTAATCCCATAGTACATGGCCCTGTCTGTACCATGTGATGACTGTGACCAATCACAGAGCTCATCACAATAGTACACAATGAAAGGCATGCAACAACTGTCATGTGATCTGCTGTGAATGGCCACAGCAATCACATGGTACTGGCAGTGGGCTGGTAAAGTGATCTGTCACCGGCTGTGTCCTCACGTGGGAGGTGCGATTCTGGGAGGGCATCTTATGATGTCCTCCCAAAACAACAGTGCTCCTGCCTAGCCGTCATTTTACAATAGACTGCCCGCAGGTTAAAGCAGATCTTCACTGCATCTGAGCACCACAAACCAAAAACGCTATTTAATTCATCTTTAATATTCAAAGCAAATGCCCCCATCCATCTATGTCTCCAAACTTTATTTTGTTGAGAAATCACTTTGGAAAACACCCCTCTAGCATTTCTGGCTGTGGCCATCTTGAGTAAGGGCAAATTATTCATGTAGCATTTTACTTCCTGGAATCCTTCTGCACTTAGCTCAGGCATGCATGCAGGAGGATGTGCTTAGCTGAGAAAACTCCTCCTCCTCTCCTCCCCTCCTGAACAGTCCTGGTATGTATGACATAATTTGCTAGGCAAGAAACCAAGAAGCAACTGAAGAAATGTAAAAAAAAAAGAAAAAGTTAAACCAAGTAACTATATATTTCGTATCTATTTACTATCAGCATGAAGGATTAAAAATCATCAATGTTGATTGGGAAAGCCTGCCAGCCAAAGTTGAAGGATCGCATCTTGAACAAAAAAGCCTGACACACAAAGATACTGCAAGGTTAGGTAGTTCAGTTTGTGTTGCTGTGTTATTTTTCTGATATACATTTTCTTCCTGCTGGCCCCTTTAAACATTTGCATTGACTTTGTTGTAGTTGAAGAAAGCCCCTGCGGTGTGAGCCCAGGAAAGTGACAGGTGGAATTAGACAGCTGATGTGATTCTATTACTGTCTAGCCTGAGATAAGCAGGCGTACTGCTACTGGATGATAGCATGTCAGATGTGAGAGATGGAACTGTTCACAGGACCTCTCTGTCTGCAACATGTCTGTGGAAGATCCGTGTATACCGGATGATGCTCCTCTCTAACAGATTTTGAAGATGAAATGATACACCTAATGCACTCTTTCGGCAACACATTTTGTTAAGAGACCTTCTCACTTAGCAGTCAGTTTGAAAAACGACAAGGTGCATCCATAGCTCCAGAACAGAAGCAGGTGAGAATCGGCATTAAAGGGCCAGGTCACCCAAAAATATTTTCATTTTCTTGCATGCTTTGGATACTCTAGACATTTTTTTAGTAGAGTAGGAAAAACTAGAACCCAAAAAAACACAACAGCTTGTATTGCTGTCTGTATCCTTGTTGGTAGATTTCCCCCAACTTCCAGTTTGGTAAAACCATTGTCACTGTAAATTAAATTAAATTAAATCTACCCAAAACAAAAAGTTTTTTTGCTGAACTTGCACTTTAAATTTTAAGTTTAGGTATGGACTATCTTACATAGTTACAATGGTCCAGTTTGGACAATGTAAGTAAATATGTGTCATACCTGGCCGAAGCCTGTAGAAGCTGGAAATCACTGAAGTAGGCACTGCTACACCGGTGACTTCCAGCTTCCAAGGGGATCGGCCAGGTATGGCACATACTTACTTACATTGTCCAAGCTGGACCTTTGTAAATATGTCAGATAGTTCATACCTAAACTTCAAATTTAAATTAACACTAAAAATTAACTTCTCTTATTTGCTCCCTCTGTTCAATATTGCCCTAAAATATTATTGTTGACAATATTTTGTTATATCTGCTTGTGGGCAGGTTTAAATAGTTAGATAATGTCCTGACCAGGAGGGTAGGAGTATATTCCTTTCCCAGGTTTTTTGGTCTTTTTGGCAAGTTCCTCTCTGGGTCTGGCCCACTGGTCTTGTGTGATAAAAAAATGGACAGTGGGTCGATACAGAGGGAGTTCGGGGTTTCCCCTTATGAGAGCCCCAGAGAGAAGGTTTCCCCTTGCAAAAGAGAGAGATTGTATACCCGTAAGGGAGGGAGATGGAGAATGACACCCGCAATGAGCAGAAGGACGCCATGTATCATCATTAGAATGTAAAGTCATCTGAACCTGGGGTTCGCCTTTAAGACATCAACACTGGAGTATGCCTCTGAAGGACTTGTAGCTATACAGAGATGCCTGTAATGGACTTATCTGTGCTTGGACAACACCTTAGTCGGTTTCCTGGGGGAGGACTCAAGCTTGTGGCTGGAGTTAGGGAAATGGAAGAATATTGCCTTGACCTGTTGGACTGTGAGATGTCTATTTTGCACTTTCTTAAGTAAACCATTTGAAACTCTGTCCTTGCCAAACAAACCAGTCCATGTGGCCTCTATAGCCACCCCACACCACCCGAGCATAGAGCACCACACTAGGTGTTCCCCAGAGGATTTGGGCAGCCTTTGGGAGGCATTACCTTTATTTGTGGATATTTATAGAGGCCACATGGACTGGTTTGTTTGGACACCATCTTGAAGTGAGCGTGTGGCAGATCACACACTCGTTGTGCAGGCTAAAGTTTATGAACCCTTTTGGAGCTGTATTCTGTAACTTGAGTATGTAGCCAGTATTTGATTTAGATTATTTATTTTATTCTCTTTTTTTCTTAGTTCTAGATGCCCAAACTTTGCTTTCCTGCATTCTAAGTACTTTCCAACTTTCTCCTGAATCCTAAGCTTCTCGGGTGCACTGTTTCTTCTAATACCTAAAGGTGAGGTAAGCTGTCCCTTCATGATACAGGAAGGGGATATATCCTCAGCCATATACTGTATGTTGTGTTGATCAATGTTGGCTACCTGTGGGCCTTTTTGGCCCAATGGGTCGTTCCTACATGTATATATCCTTTTCAATCCATAGTGCCATGTGCTTGTGTGAAGTCCCCTATTTGGTGACCTTTCCACAGGCCTGTGGGGATTTATCAGGATTGTTTCCCCTACCCACCCCTTCCCAAATCTTTTTTGGTGTTTGTGATGGATACTCAATATGGACAGGAATAGGAAAATATGGATGTGATTAGAATTGACGGGCATACTAAGGTATGTAGATGGTGCTTTTTAGTATATTGGACATTATTGAAATATGTTTTTGAACATTATTGTAGTGGTTACTGTATTGGTGGAGATCCAATGTCCTGAGGAAGCAGGTTATCCCACAAAACTTGCTAAACTATATTCTATGGTCTCCCGGGACCTTACAGTTCAAGTCCCTACCATTTACCAATCAATTGGTGTCTAATTTTTAAAGATTTGTATATTTTGACATGTATAAATAAAAATGTATGACTTTTTAAAGATGGTTATTTTTCATTTGTAAAACCATTGGAGATATACAGTATATTTAAAGTCACTTTCATTATATATGATGGGGATTAGTAGTGGAACACGCTGGACAGGTAGATATGGACATTGTCTCCCAGATGCACATTACAGAGAGGGTTTACATTGTCACGGGGGAACGAGAGTTAACTGGAGAACAGTTACTCTGTCAGTTTGCATGGTGTACGTTTATCTCTAAGAACGACAGAACACCTCTTCCGTTTTAGGGAGAAAATTAGAGGGGAAAGTGTTCTGTAGTCCTATGCTAGAGTGACATTAGTGCTCTTCCATAGATACAGTCAAGTAAGTGAGCATTGTCATCCTAGGACAGGAAGCAAGTTACTGGTGGCATTACCAGGTGAAAATAAAGGAAAAGCTTGAAAACACAAATGCAGTCACCACATCTAAGGACTAATAGGCTGCAAAATGTTACCTTTTGTATCTTGGGTTTAGGTGCTTTACTTAAGTAATGAGAACTTTTTTTTTGTTGCTGGTGTGTAAGAAGTTATTATTTAGATTTTGTAGGGAATTGGTGGACACAATGGGGAAAGTGACACCCCCGAAATGATTCTGACTGAAGACCAACCATCTACATCTATAACTGCTATCATCGCTTGTACCTGTAACTACTGTCCTCATTGATTATGGCAGTTCATCGTTCAATAAACTCACTTTATCTTATCTACCTGTTTGTGTTGGGTTTTTCATTGCTGCACATGCCTGAAGGCTTAATCAAAAAAACTGCATAATTCATAGAGCAGAGGTTAACCCACAAGCCATCAATGCTGATATGAAAAGAGTGCCATCAGGGTGGGTGTAAAGCAGATGTCAAGGCATCAGAATAAAGACATAGTTTAGTATACAAAACCCCAGTACACACATTCAAATCCTTCACTTAGGAAATTGAATTGAGAAAGTTCCAAAAGGGTCATTTCGGAAATCAGATCACTAGATTTCAAAAGATACAGCCTAAAACAGCCTTTTTGCAACCATGGTTCAATAGAACCCTAATTTTTCTCTGAAGGCTGTTAAGGGTTTCTTGAGCAATAAACAAACTCAGCCAATCAGACAAGTAAACAATGACAACATTCATCTCTTTTTTTAACCATTTGTAAGTGGGAGATTCTTCTCAATGATCTAAAATGTAAGGAGCATTCTTCCCACTTACAATCCTGCCAACGTGCCATCAGCTGCAGCTATAGTACTTATTACAGTAACCACAACATCCAATTAAATTGTGTTGAGCTAAACTGCAAAAATACATAGAAAAACTAAAACAAAAAATTAAAATACGGTAGTAGTCCAATTCAATAGTGAAAACAGTCTACACCATGAATTATTCAAAACTCCAAGTGTCTAAGAACGTTTGAATAGTGTATACCACTCCAAAAAGATCTCCACCACCATATGGTCTCAAATTAAGGCTTGAGGGGAGGGGTGGCGTGGTGCAGTGGGCAAAAAACACTAATGCCCTGTACACACGATCGTTTTTTCCGATGAAAAAAGTCAGATGGACTTTTTTCATCAGAAAAAACGATCGTGGGTGGGCCCCATCGGACTTTTTTCCATCGGTGTAAAAAAATAGAACCTGTTTTAATTTTTTTCGATGGAAAAAAAAACGATAGGAAATGCCAATCGTCTGTGTGGAACTCCAACGGAGAAAAAACCCACGCATGCTCAGAATCAAGTCGACGTATGCTCAGAAGCATTGAACTTAATTTTTCTCGGCTCGTCTGAGTGTTTTACGTCACCGCGTTTTGGACGGTCGGAATTTTGTCTGATGGTGTGTATGCAAGACTGATGGAAGTCCGTTTCATCGGAATTCCGACGGAAAATTTCATCGGATTTTATTCCATCGGAAATCCGATCGTGTGTACAGGGCATAAGAGTCTAGGTGCAAAAACAGGAAAATATTGTAACATAAGTCCATCAATACACTCAAAGGATGTAACAGCTATGTGTCAGTAGATGGAAGTCTCATGGAAGCTGACAGCATCTGCTTTGAGGTGTGGAATGTGGCCTAAATGGTCCGAACCCCAATGGGGAGGTTTCCAGGAAGGATGTTATGCCCCTGCACTTTCCCTAAATGCTAAGCACTGTCCCTAGATGTTAGGCACAGTCCCTGGCAGCTGGGTATCGTGTCCCTATTCTGACCACTCCCAAATGTGTGCCAAACCCCGGAGCCAGGGTCTTAAAAAGATTATGCCTGATCTAAGATAGCCACCAAAGTCAAATGGGGTGCCAGCATCCAATCAGACCAAGGAAACCATAGAAGAACTAGGTTCCCCTTGACTTCCACCTCCATCTGCATTGCCGCTGCAGACGAGAGCCACCTACATTGAAGAAAATAGACTGCAACTCCCTCCAGGCTTACTGAAAATGCATGAATCACTTACAAAAGAAAGGACATACTGTATATAGCATGTGGAAATATTGGTCACCCAAAGGTAAGGTTTCTGGCTCTCCTTGGCAGGATGCACCACTAATAAAAATTTCCCACGGGTATCATGTATTTGGGCAGGGCTACAGTGCATGCAGACGTCATCACGTTCCCAGAGTGGAGCTGAGCCAGTCCGGATTGATTTTTATACTGTGCGTTGACCTATCCCATATACCTGTATGTTAGTGCATTCTATGTGTTAAAAAAAAATCGCCCATTGGGTGTTTACACTATTTGGATCGCTTGGTCTCCCGTTTCTTCCCTAACATATACGGATATGGTGGAGGTTGATGGATGATACCTGTGTGGGCAATTCTGCTTCTTGTTAGTGGTGTATCCTGTCTTACCTTTAGGTGACCAATATTTCCACATGCTTTATATGACTTCTCTATAATATGAGAGTCATGCATTTTCGGTAAGTCTTCATTTGTGACCATATGGTGGTGGAGATCTGTTTTGGAGTGGAATACGTAATGCAAACATTCTTAGACACTTGGAATTTTGAATAATTCACGGTGTGGACTGTTTTTACTTGTGGATTGGACTATTATTTTATTTTTTTATGGGATTTAAAATGCATATTGGGGTTACTATGGTGAATATCTCATAGAGTGTTAGCAGCTTTATTTGTACATTTAATTGTATTTTTTTTTTCAAGCACAGTTTTTGTCGTTGTGACAATTTTTATATAGTAGTTATTAGAATCGGTTCCTATGAGATCAGAAAGTTATTTCCAGGGTTAATGCATGTCAAAAAGGGCTTGAATCAATAATGTAATATAATCATATTATATAGAGAAGAGACTACTAGCTTGTCAGTCAGCCCTCAGGAGTGGGGTGAGAGTTGGAAAAGCACTAATGTCACTTGAAAGCTCTGCTAGGGCACACCTGAAGTCGTGTCTTCTAGAAGAAGTAGAATCACTGCCATTATATCGAGATGTCACCACTGCAGCCCAGAGGAACTATTACCCAGATCAAGACCAAACTTTAGTTCCCGATACATCAAGAAGGCCAACTACACAACAATACTAAAAAAGGAAAGGTACATTAAAGTGATACCAAACATTTAATATACGATTGCCATTATCCCTTCTATTTATGTATAAACATCATACCACTGTATTTACCTGTAATATGAAAACAACCTTTGAGTAGCGAATTTAATCATTGCTGTTCAGAGGTCACATGATGTTTCCCGGGTCTTTCTTGTCCTCAGGGAAAATTCTGAGGGAGTAGTTTCTAATATTCTTCTGATGTATGAATCTGTGTCTGCACAGCGTTGATTGGTGCTATGCATGTCACATGACATAAAAAAAAGGTTTTCAAAATAGAGAATTAAAATAAATAGTTAAGCAACAAAGTTTTTTAAAGCTTCATACAAATATATATTTGAAAGCAAATGCAATAATATGGTGTAGGTGGAGTTTGAGTTGACTGACAATAGCTTTCACCTTGTTCACAAAGAGATCTGGAGGAGGTTCTGGCAATCACAGGCCGTGTCTCGCCCCTTCTGCCTGTGTCTATGGTGTGCATGTGTTGGGACTAACAGGGAGGTGAAGCCTCTATCAATCAACATTTTATATCCCACCCCCATAGTCTTTAGCAATAAGAGGACATGGAGGAGGAAGGAGGGGGGGTGTTATTTACCACATATGTGACTCTATTGTCGTGAAAAAGGATAAGTAAAAGGAGGAAATTAACAGCTTAGAACAGGGGTGTCAAACTCAATTTCATCGTGGGCCGCATCAGCATTATGATTGTTTCCAAAAGGGCCGGTTGTATTTGTAAGCTTAGATGTCCAGCGCATCCCCTCCCCTTACATTAGATGTCAAGAGCCACCCCACCAGCAGAAGTTGAGTCCCCAACTCTCCCTTACATCACAGTGCACCCCCCTTTCCTTATGCTGCTGCTGGGAAGAAGCTGGATGCATTGCTTAAAATCAGAAAGCAGGGGTCTGGAGGAGGACCAGAGGAGGGCTGGAGTTCTCCTGCAGTTGCAGGAGACGTGCGAGGGACACATGAAATGGCCTGGAGGGCCGGATTCGGCTTGCGGGCCTTGTGTTTGACACCTGTGGCTTAGAAGGTAGGTGAAACTGGAGCATACTCAGTAGATGTCAAAAACTGTTCTTAACAATCTTAGGCTGCAGCGGGGACACAGACAAGGAGGGAGGGACAGTGTACATCAGAATCAACTAGAATTTTTTCAGTCTACAGAAAATAAATGCTTAGTGGATGAGTGAGTATGCACACAATGTAATATAGCATGTATTGGCATGTTTTGTTTATTTGGGTTTAATGACACTTTAATCAGAGAGAAAAATTGCATAGAAATAAGGATAGAATGTTATGTAGAAAGAAATGTTAAATTCATTTTTATTTAGTTCTTCATTAATTTGCCTCATAATTCATTGAGTTAGCAACCAGTTCCTTGCAAAAAGCCAACAGTTCAAAGTAGAACTTCAAATTGGATAAAAAATGTAAATAATATCAGGGTATATGCCCTGGGTGTTTCTTTTTCAAGTACAACTGTGGCTTTTCATTAATTATAAGCATATCTGTGCACTTACAGATTTCTCCAAAGCTGGCCCTACAAGGATTGACATTTGGAGGAGCAGGAACCGTCCGACTTTAGATCCACTGTAGTGTAGAGGACACAGAGGATGGGTCCTGGATGGATGCTATGTTTCACCAATATTTGGGTTATCGTCCCCTTAAGGGAAATGTTTGGAGGACTCAGTGGTCTCACCCATACAGGGTGAGGAATTCTGGGACAGTCAGCTATAAGGAGTGGACTGACTTGCAGTCCTCTCTGCATTGATAATGGCTTATTTGTGACCCGGAATTTTTGAGGTTCAGAGTGAAATTTGGGTGGTAAAGAACCTCCACCCCTGACTACAAGGACTCCCTGCAGGGTTAAGCAGCCTCAAGGAAGCAGCACATAAGATAGGAAGCTTCCAGTGCTGGGTGTGGTGGAGTAGGAGTTTGAGAGAGAGAGAGACCTGTCTGAGGGCTGCACGCGTGCTGGTATCTGACAAACAGCCGGAGTTGGACGTGCTAACCTTGGGGTAAATCCCGTATATGAATTTTATGTTTCTTATATTTGTGCTGAAGTTTAGCAGACTTTTGTGTTATGTTTTCTGGAAAATTTGTCAGCTCTGTGTTGCTGCTGAAAGACCTGTTTTGTTTGCTTTGAAAGAAAACCAAGCACCTTTATGTTTAAGACAAATGGCTGCACATAGTCCAAAGGTGCTATACCCCTGAACTTTACACCATGTATTGCCATTCCCGTTCGCAAGAAGCTGATCTATCAATCAACTTTTCATGAATGGTCCCGCTGAAAAAAAAATCTTTGATCAGCGCTTCCAGCAAATCGGCTGCAGCACTGATCAATTTAATCTGACGTTGGGGGGAGTCCTGCTGTCAGAATACAATGACACAGCTTGAATGTGTGAATGGGAAAACTGGCTCAGTTTTTTTTCCCAGCTATGTATGGGCAGCTTTAGTCCCCCTGCAAAGTCCCACAAATACCAATTGATCCTGCTAGCAAAGCTCACCTAATGCAGTTTCCTATGATGGTGTGGTTGTGGTAACAATGCTGCTCTGCTCCTGACTTCAGAGCAGAGTTGCCACTCTTATGTAGGCTGTGTTTGCTCGCATGACAGTGGGATGAAAAAGAATGTTGTGGGGGGCGTCACTATTAGCAATGTCTCTGCTGATTCAGAACCATGTAGCATATCAGTCAGCACCTAGCCATACCTAGTCCTGCTCACAGCTTTCTGGATTGAGAGCACTGCACCTGTTTTTGAAACCCTCCTATTATAAGATGCAATGTCTGGGAAGGGGAGTGAGTGAGACTGTTAGAATACGGTATTCATGCATTTTATGCAACAGCTACATCAATATCAGTATTTAGTAGTGATACAGTATATTCTTCAGTCACTAGATGGCAGTGTTTATAAGTATTGTAGTTGCATCTATGGTATGCTCTTTGTTTTTTCTCTGTAATAAAGTTTCCTGTTTCCTGTCTGCAGTTAAGCAGCAAAGCCCATGTGGACTGTGCATTGTCTGTTCTGTAGGGCTGTATACAGAAGTTCTAGCAGAGACACAAATTAAGGAGGATTTCGTTCAGTCAGGAAAGATAAAGGAAGTTTTTGGTTTACTTTATGAGGCATGTGCATCGCTTTTGCATCGCATAGTAAATAGATTTGGTGATTATTTTAACTGTCATACAGTAGCCTTTAGTTGGCCTTTAATTGTTAGCTACAGTAGAACCTATCCTAAAGGATGGGTATCAGTTCCTAACAAGTGATTACAGGTTTTCAGTGATCGCATTGCACATATGTGAAAAGGAACAATGTTATATTCAATTAAATTCTCATAAAGCCAGGTGACTGGACACATGCCTTCCTACAACCTATATGGATGTAATTGGTGTCACATTTCTCCCAGGACTAACTAATAGAAGCAGACGTGATGGTATAAAGCTTTGCTGCATGATGCCTCTTAACAGAGATACTGATGATTCTGTCTGTAATGTGCTCCTCAACAAAAATGTAAGCTTGCAAAATGAGGGCTCCTCTGGTGCAGGTTCTAAGACTATAATCCCAATAATGTGAGACATATGACATGACTTAGGACTTTTCAAAAAACAGTCACTACTAGTAGACAACACTCCTTAAAATATCAATGGTCTTGAACACTGTGCACTGTGCTGTTGTCAAATGTTTGTCAGATAAATTTAAAGGCCAGCTCTGAGCTGCTGTTAAATTTACTGGAGGGGCTTCTGGGAATTTGCCCAGGTCTCCCTTTGCCAGTGTAGAGGCTGCCAGTCAAAAGCATAGTTCCATGCACACTGATTACACAGCCTAAGTTTAGGCCTAGGGGATGTCTTTTTAGAATTTATTGCTGTTAACTTGAAACAGGAGTAGGGTTCAGGGGTTTAGCATACTCCAAAATGATCAATAGGAGGACAAATGTCTTGCACAAAACTTTATAGATTGCAAACATACATGCCTACAGTAGGTCTTACAGTACCATGTCCCATGAGCTGACTGCCACCCAGCTTCCACAGATAGTTCCTCGGTGAGGGAGATAATAGATCCTTCTCCAGACCAGGACTTCATCCAGCAAGTATCCTTTTAGCACTCTTCCCCAGGTCCTGAGCTCAGCACCTGCTGCCCAAACTGCATTTCTTCATTACACTCTAGCTGCCTGCCAGGGGGCAGCAGCCCCAAGAGAACTGGAACCCTCCTAGCATAGGAAGAACACATTTATCACCTCCCCACCCAACATCTGGATGCCCCATTCCAGTGATTGGCTGAGGCATGATAGGCATTTATAACTGGATATTTTACTCTCTCTGCCGTATATTTTTGATGCTTCTTCCAAAAGAATGTAGGATAAATCAAACACACAGCTTAGAAAACCACGACCAGACAAAAACAATAAATCACTGACCAACTTACTGCATCTTTTAAATGCTGGTTTGACTAGAGGGGAAATTACTGAGTAGAAATACTTGCCTATTCATTTCTCCCCTTGAAGCTGGTGCTCTCCTCTGCTGTTTGACACTCCCAGGATGTTGAGGGCAATTGCTGTCATTATGTGCAATTCAAGACAGATGGTCTTGCATTGTACATGATGACTTCAGAGAGCTGTGACTGGCTGTCCAGCAAAGAGAAAGTGCTTTGAGGGACTGATCACATGAAGAGGAGGAAGCAGGTGGTTGAATTTAATAATGTAACTATTTAAATTTTATAATCCCCCCCACCCAGCCAAGCAAGCGTTTAACCCATGCTGTCCGGGGAAAGGGGGCGGCCATTGTATAGATAAATTTAACAGTTGCCCAGAGTGGGGCTGTAAGAAACTTGACATTCCAAAACCTTTGAGGCCTTGCTCAGCCCTGGAATGTATGTCATTCCAGTGTGTTAGAACTTACACAGTAGTTATTCTTTTCATTTTAGTGGCTGACTAAGCATGCAATCAGAGGGCGAGGCTTTTTCCACTCTTTTTCCTCCAATACGGCTGCAGGTTGCCACACTGTGGTAACCCTTCGTTTTTGATGTAGTGGGAAATGATTGGAACTTCTGTAAAGTTAGTTCTGCTGTCTAAACACATATTATAGTGATTTTCCCTCAATTCCTGTCCTGGTGACCACAAGGAATTGTTCCAATGAAGATGCAGACATCAGTAAAAACAAGGTTTAAACCTATCTGGTTAAAAAACAAAAATGTGTTATAATACAGTCACTGTCCCCATTAGAGAAGGATTAGAGAAATTGCTTAACCTAACTGCAACTGATTCATTGTTTTCAATGTGGCTAATGGTAATCTATGAAGCACACAACCACCCCCACCCGGTCGCTCGGTCAGACATCAAAGCTCCACACTTACCTACGAGCGACGGCGGCTTCCATCGCATCTCCTCCTCCTTTGGATCACAGTGGCTTCCGCCATGCATCTCCTCCCTCCTTCTACTAGACGCCCAATAGGATCGCCTGTCCTTTCAGCCAATCGGGTGACAGGTTTCAGACCTACTTCCTGATTGGCCGGGAGGAGAATCGGTGTGAAAATATAGAATACAGTGCCTTGAAAAAGTATTCATTCCCTTTGAAAATGTCCACATTTTGTCATGTTACAATCAAAAATGTAAATGTATTTTATTGGGATTTTATGTGATAGACCAACACAAAGTGACACATAATTGTGAAGTGGAATTTTTTTTATAAATGGTATTCAAATTTTTTACAAATAAATATCTGTAAAGCATGGCGTGCATTTGTATTCAGCCCCCCTTACCCTGATACCCCTAACTGAAATCTAGTTGAACCAATTGCCTTCAGAGGTCACCTAATTAGTAAATATAGTCCAACTGTGTGTAATTTAATCTCAGTATAAATACAGCTGTTCTTTGAAACCCTCATAGGTTTTTTTGAAAACCTTAGTGAACAAACAGCAGTATGAAGGCCAAGGAACACACCAGACAGGTTATGGATAAAGTTGTGGAGAAGTTTAAAGCAGGGTTAGGTTCTAAAAAAAATAACTCAAGCTTTAAACATCTCACGGAGCACTGTTCAATCCATCATCCGAAAATGGAAAGTGTATGGCACAACTGCAAACCTACCAAGACATGGCCGTCCACCTAAACTGACAGGCAAGAAGAGCATTAATGAGAGAAGCAGCCAAGAGGCCCATGGTAACTCTAAAGGAGTTGCAGAGATCCACAGGTAGGAGAATCTGTCCACAGGACAACTATTTGTCGTGCACTCCACAAATCTGGCCTTCATGGAAGAGTGGCAAGAAGAAAGCTATTGTTGAAAGAAAAAGCAATAAGAAGTCCCATTTACAGTTTGTGAGAAGCCATGTGGGGGACACAGCAAACATGTGGAAGAAGGTGCTCTGGCCAGATGAGACCAAAATTGAACTTTTTGGCCTAAAAGCACAACACTATGTGTGGCGGAAAATGAACACTGCACATCACCCTGAACACTTCATTCCCACGTTGAAACATGGTGGTGGCAGCATCATGTTGTGGGGATGCTTTTCTTCAGCAGGGACAAGGAAGCTGGTCAGAGTTGATGAGAAGATGGATGGAGCCTAATAGAGGGCAATTTTAGAAGAAAATCTGTTAACTTGGCCATAAATTATACAATTTTTTTTTAGGTTTGACCTCATATTATATGGTTTTGGTAAATTTAAAGGAAAATTGTACAAGGAAATTGTGTAATGTATGGCCAGCCTTAGAGTCTGCAAGAGACTTGAGAATGGGGCGGAGGTTCACCTTCCAGCAGGACGACGACCCTAAACATACAGCCAGAGCTACAATGGAATGGTTTAGATCAAAGTATATTCATGTGTTAGAATGGCCCAGTCAAAGTCCAGACCTAAATCCAATTAAGAATCTGTGGCAAGACTTGAACAATTCTGTTCACAGACGCTCTTAATCCAATCTGACAAAGCTTGAGCAATTTTGAAAAGAAGAATGGGCAAACATTTCACTCTCTAGATGAGCAAAGCTTATAGAAACATACCCAAAAGACTCGCAGCTGGAATTGCAGCGAAAGGTGATTCTACAAAGTATTGACTCAGGGGGGCTGAATACAAAGGCGCTTCACACTTTTCACATCTTTATTTGTAAAAAATAAATAAAAACCATTTATCATTTTCCTTCCACTTCACAATTTTGTGCCACTTTGTGTTGGTCTATCACATAAAATCCCCAAAAATTAATTTACGTTTTTGGTTGTAACATGACAAATTATGGAAAATTTCAAGGGGTGTGAATACTTTTTCAAGGCACTGTATTCATTCGCTATTGTCACACAACTGGGTGTGCTCGAAACGCAGTGCTCTGCGCCCCAAACCCCCCTTTTTTTAAGCTTATTAGATCCTCTGGCTCTTATTACGTGCTTAAAAAAAAAACACCCCCCATTTGAATCCATGCATCTGGCGCCCCGCATGTAAATTAGGGGGCCGGACGCATGGATAGGGGGCCCCTAATGGACGGGCTGCCACTGCCTCCTGCTCTCTTGCTGTTTCTTGTAGTATGCCTTTTGGTGTGAGAAGTTGGTTCTGTTAGCCATGTGTTCCTCCTATGCAACTCCTAATCCAACTCAGTATAAATGTAGGCCTTCTCTAGGGGATGCACAGGCAGGGATTTCAGAGGCAGGGATTGCATTAGCAACTATCATCTTGGATAAGGTATTAAAATTGGATTAAGTATTACACTTCTGCTCAGCACTTCAGCGAATACACAAAGCGAAAATCCACAGCAGACAACTGCAAAACACAAAACAGACTACAGGTGACTTAATTCACCATCCAACTTTCATCTCTCATCCAGTCTTCCTCTCAGTCTCACCACTCTGTTTCATGTACTCCCTACTTTTCCCTCTCACAGTTGTATCCTCCGTCCTCAAACTCTCTACCCTTCACTTCTCTTCTCCACCCCACAGCTTATATATATCACCCTCACTCCTGTCTTCACCTTATTACTGCACTCATCAACTCCTGCTAATTCAGAACCCACAAACCAATAAAACCTCCAGGATACTGGGATGTATCCCTCCACATAAGTTACACTCCCATATCACCTCTCTCAGCCTCCTGCTTCTCCTAACTTCTGGAGATATTTCCACAAATCCTGGGCTGCCATCACTTACCTTTGGCCAACATACATGGCACCCCCTGTCCTCTGAAGGCAGCCACAATCCACACAATCTGGTTTCTATTCCTCTTCTACCTAGAACCAGCCTCCCCTTCTCCTGTGCCCTATGGAATGCCTGCTCTGATCGTAACAAACTCACCTCCATCCATGATCATTTTATCATCTCAAACTCCTTCAACCTACTTGCAATTACTGAGACCTGGCTTCAAGAATCTGACTTTCCCTCTCCTGTTTCCCTCTCCCATAGTGGCCTCCTGCGGACTCACTCCCCTAGGCCTAGTGGAGGGAAAGGAGGTGGTGTTGGAATCCTACTATCCCCATAAAGCACTTTTCAGGTTCTTCATCCACCTCCCTCTCTGTCCCTCTCCTCATTTGATGCTCACTGTATTCGTCTATTTTCTCCAGTTTCATTGAGAATTGCTGTGATCAATCACCCTCCTGGACCTGTATACAGCTTCCTTGATGACTTCTCTGCCTGGCTACCTTACTTTCTCTCATCTGAAATTCCCACAATCATTCTTGGTGACTTCAACATCCCTGTGAATCTTAACATTCCTGCTACTTCTAAACTTCTGAGCCTAACCTCCTCTTTTGACCTAAAACAATGGACATACTCTTCTGCTCACTCTTATGGCAACGGTATTGACCTCATATTCTCCAACCTATGCACTCCTTGCAACCTCTTCACCATTCCTTTTCCTCTATCTGATCATCACCTTATTAGTTTCACTCTCTTCTTACCTTCCTCCTCCTTGCCTTCCAACTTCCAAATAATTACCCGTAGAAACCTTTGCCATCTCAACCCTTCTCATCTTTTTTCTGCTACAGATGGTCTCTATGACAAAAACAGACCTACTTTATCACTCTCATTAACACCCTCTCATACAGTCCCCACCAACTCTTTTTTATCTTTAACGCTCTGCTTTGTCCTCCATTACCTCCACCCACTAACGTACTGCCCAGGAGATTGCTAATCACTTCAAAAATAAGATTGATACAATTTGTGACAAGATCGCCACTGTACAGATATCTCCCTCAACCTACACTCCTTGTCCTCTGGCACAATCAATACTTCCCTCATTTACCCAGTTACTATAGAGGAAGTCACTAAACTTTTTTCTATTGCCCACCTAACCTCCTACCCCCTGGACCCTGTTACTTCTCAAATACTATGGTCACCCTCTAGCTCTAGCCTACACTCTTTAACTCATATCTTCAACTTCTCCCTCTTTACAGGCATGTTCCCCAACCCTCTAAACATGCACTATTCACTCCCATACCAAAAAATGCCTCACTGGACCCCACCAATCTTAACAACCTAAGACCCATCTTCTTACTTCCTTTTGCCTCCAAACTCCTTGAACGTCTAGTCTACAACCGGCTGAGCGACCACCTCATGGAGAATAACCTTCTTGATACCCTTCGGTCTGGATTTTGCCCGCAACACTTCACAGAAACTGCTCTCCTAAAATTCACAACGACTTACTAACAGCTAAAACCAATGGTCACTCCGTACTCTTAATCTTGGACCTCTCCGCTGCCTTTGATACAGTTGACCACCCCTTTCTCCTCAAAAAACTTGATTTGCTTGGTCTCTGTGGCTGCACTCTCCATTGGTTCGAATCTTACCTATCTCACCGCACCTTCAGTGTCCCTTAAAACTCTACTTCCTCCTCTTCTATTCCTCTTACTGTTGGGGTCCCCCAAGATTCTGTCATTGGACCTCTAATATTCTCGATCTACAGCTTCTCCCTGGGTCAGCTGATAGCCACCTATGGCTTCCACTACCATTTTTATGCTGTTGAAACCCAAATCTATCTCTCTACCCCTCAGCTCACCCCATTAGTCTCCTCACACATCACGCTGGACTCTGAACTGTGCTTTCAGGCTCACATCCAAACCCTGTCAAAATAATGCCGCCTTAACCTCTCCAACATCTCCAATGTTATTTGGGGTCATGTGCACTGCTCTATGCCTATTAAAAATCGCATAGTCCATAGTCCATTTTGGGAGGGAGAAAGAGAAGACCATGTAGAATGAATGTAGCCACCCTCTAACAGGAAGTCGGATCACAACAGCAAGTGCCAGATGGGCCCTACGCCAAGGGTAGATTTTTGTCTAATTCCTGGAGTTTAGGTAGGTATATATGTTTTTCCTCGCAATTAATCAGTAGCGAGTATAGTAGCAGAATTAAGCTATGAAAATCCTCTATGTAGCTCTAGCTTAATAAGGTGTCTGCCAACAAATGGTTAAATCTATTAGTAGCAAAAAAATTGCCTGGTCCTAAAGGTTGTGGTTGGCACATTTAAAAAAAGTGTAATGGGGAGGGCAGCAAATTATAATTTTTTTTGGCAAACTAAACTTATCCTTTAAACTTCTAGTTTTAGTTCGCTTGACCCTTTATTCTGAGATGCCCAAGTGATTTAATTATGGGGCGCGGTGTTTACTCCGAACCCTGACGATCCGTACTCTACGATGAAGAGAACATTTCTTTCCAAACGCAATATTGATTACAAACGCCGGGAAAAGAAAAATCACTTTTTAATACATCGGGGATAGTTTAAGCCACCTTAAATCAGTCAACCGGCAATATATCTGAAATGTTAATTAAGTAACTTTTTTCTTTCCTCACCTCTGCTTTGCTGGCTTTAGTAAAAGCCAGGCTGCCAATGTTAAGTCTCCACAGGTACCTTTAATTCTGTTTGATGTTAGTGATCTAGGTTTGCCAAATAACATTCACAGTAGATTCACCTGAAAGATCAATAACAGCTTGTTCAAAGCTAGATTGGCTTCATAGAGTCCAGGATTTTATTAATTTATAGAAACTTCCTAAGACCTTCACTACAAAAGAAAAAAGCGATCTTGAATCCGTTCACAATGCATGTTTAAGAGACAGAAAGCCAAAAAATAAAAATACAGTGTCTTCATTGAAGGCATTGTTCTAACTGCTTCTGCTGTGGGGCTGAGAATATGACCACTAAAAATGGATGGTTGGAGCACTACGGTGTCTTAATAGTTAGCACGGTGGTCTTTTACAGTGATTCTAATTCCTAATTCCCACCAGATCTCTCTCTGCCGCTAGCTTGTTTATTATTCTTGTGTTTGCATGGGTACTTTCAAGCAGTTCCATTTTACTCTCTGAAACATACAGGAAAGTTAAAAGAAACAGAATATTACAGAGATATGTGTTTCTTTTCCTGACTTCCTTCTGAAAATTCTAGTTGCCTGGCTGTCAGGCCATTTCTCTGGCCTCTGGTTGACTTGAGTAACAATAAATAAAGGCATATTTAAAAAGTTAGCATTTTTAATGAGAAGTGTCCTTTGTGCTGATATTGACTATCCTAGTTGAAATTTTCCAACCTCTGCCCCCCACAGCGGAAATCCTCCAGTGCTGCATGGTTTAATACAGCCACTAAACATGTCATAGGTCCTCATCAAGAGTGCCAACTATGCCTGCCCTTTTTGCCTCCTCCTCCATTCAAAGAAGTTGTATTATAGCTTCCATCAATGAAAATCACTCAACAGAGGTGCAAACCCAATGCAGATAGTGAACTTGGAGGTACAGTCAGGTCCATAAATATTGGGACATCAACACAATTCTAATCTTTTTGGCTCTATACACCACCACAATGGATAAATGAAACAGACAAGATGTGCTTTAACTGCAGACTTTCAGCTTTAATTTGATCATATTTACATCCAAATCAGGTGAACGGTATAGGAATTACAACAGTTTGTATATGTGCCTCCCACTTTTTAAGGGACCAAAAGTAAAGGGACAGATTAACAATCATAAATCAAACTTTCACTTTTTAATACTTGGTTGCAAATCCTTTGCAGTCAATTACAGCCTGAAGTCTGGAACGCATAGACATCACCAGACGCTGGGTTTCATCCCTGGTGATGCTCTGCCAAACCTCTACTGCAACTGTCTTCAGTTCCTGCTTGTTCTTGGGGCATTTTCCTTTCAGTTTTGTCTTCAGCAAGTGAAATGCATGCTCAATCGGATTCAGGTCAGGTGATTGACTTGGCCATTGCATAACATTTCCACTTTTTTCCCTTAAAAAACTCTTTGGTTGCTTTTGCAGTATGCTTCGGGTCATTGTCCATCTGCACTGTGAAGCGCCGTCCAATGAGTTCTGAAGCATTTGGCTGAATATGAGCAGATAATATTGCCCGAAACACTTCAGAATTCATCCTGCTGCTTTTGTCATCAGTCACATCATCAATAAATACAAGAGAACCAGTTCCATTGGCAGCCATACATGCCCACGCCATGACACTACCACCACCATGCTTCACTGATGAGGTGGTATGTTTTGGATCATGAGCAGTTCCTTTCCTTCTCCATACTCTTCTCTTCCCATCACTCTGGTACAAGTTGATCTTGGTCTCATCTGTCCATAGGATGTTGTTCCAGAACTGTGAAGGCTTTTTTAGATGTTGTTTGGCAAACTCTAATCTGGCCTTCCTGTTTTTGAGGCTCACCAATGGTTTACATCTTGTGGTGAACCCTCTGTATTCACTATGGTGAAGTCTTCTCTTGATTGTTGACTTTGACACACATACACCTACCTCCCAGAGAGTGTTCTTGATCTGGCCAACTGTTGTGAAGGGTGTTTTTCTTCACCAGGGAAAGAATTCTTCGGTCATCCACTACAGTTGTTTTCCGTGGTCCTCCAGGTCTTTTGGTGTGGCTGAGCTCACCGGTGCATTCTTTCTTTTAAAGGATGTTCCAAACAGTTGATTTGGCCACACCTAATGGTTTTGCTATCTGTCTGATGGGTTTGTTTTGTTTTTTCAGCCTAATAATGGCTTGCTTCACTGATAGTGACAGCTCTTTGGATCTCATAATGAGAGTTGACAGCAATAGATTCCAAATGCAAAAAGCACACTTGAAATTAACTCTGGACCTTTTATCTGCTCCTTGTAAATGGGATGGTGAGGGAATAACACACACCTGGCCATGGAACTGCTGAGTAGCCAATTGTCCCATTACTTTTGGTCCCTTAAAAAGTGGGAGGCACATATAAAAACTGTTGTAATTCCTACACCGTTCACCTGATTTGGATGTAAATACCCTCAAATTAAAGCTGAAAGTCTGCAGTTAAAGCACATCTTGTTAGTTTCATTTCAAATCCATTGTGGTGGTGTATAGAGCCAAAAAGATTAGAATTGTGTCGATGTCCCAATATTTATGAACCTGACTGTATTCAAACCTAGCGCTGCAAGGCAAGACTGATACTCACTAAAGATCACTGTGCTACCAATGCAAAGTGACAGGTACCACACAAAGAGCAGTTTTCAGAAGGCCTCTTCAGTAATTTGCCTGTGATTTGTAGCTTCATTCCTGAAATAATTAAGTAGTGCCATTATCTGCTTTGTATTTTAACGGAGCTCGCAGCAAGACTGAAGAATGCCAAAGAGGAGAGCCTGCTTATGATGTTTCCTGAGTGTGGGGATGGTTGTTTGACTTCTCAGATAGCTGGCATCCTTCAAACTACAGTACTCTATGCTCTCTCCCTTATTAGCAGTTCAGTAATGTGCTATTAAGTGAAAGACTTGATATCTGTATGACTGCCTCAACCATTGGAAGATCCAGGTGCTACAAGGGCAATCATTCACTTGTAGACCCTCCAACGTGATCTTTTCAATAAGGTACATAATACTCTCCTCCTAAACATCTCTTAAAGAACTCTTTAAATAGTCTTTTTAATTATCAGGTGGTTTTAGTCAAAAGTAAATTGAAGCCCATGAACTTTGCAATCTGTATTATATGAGATGGTCATATTGAAGTGCCTGCATATGCAGGGCCATCTTAATAGCATCATGGGCCCCTGGGCAAAGTAATGCTATTGGGCCCCTACAAGCCCGCCTCAATTTACACATTTACTCTCAAGAATTAAAGTACAATACTTTCTACTTTGCAGCGTGTTACTTGCCACCTGTCCCCTGTCTAGGGATGAGCCGAACACCCCCGGGTTCGGTTCGCACCAGAACCTTCGAACGGACCGAAAGTTCGCGCGAATTTTCGAACCCTATTCGTTATAATGGACGCGAACGTTCGAAATCAAAATTGCTAATTACAACGGCCAATATGCATGTTAATGTCATAAAACAGGTTTGGGGACCCGGGTCCTGCCCCAGGGGACATATATCAATGCAAAAAGAAATTTTAAAAACTAAAGTTTTTTCGGGAGCAGTCATTTTAATGATGCATAAAGTGAAAAAAAAAAAAGTGAATTTTTCCTTTAAATATGGTACCTGGGGGGTGTCTAAAGTATGCCTGTGAAGTGGCATGTGTTTCCCGTGTTTAGAACTGTCCTTGCACAAAATGACATTTGTAAAGGAAAAAAAGAAGCCATTTAAAACCACTTGCGGCTTTAATGTCATGTCTTGTCCTGGCCGCCATATGGCTGAAAATCCTTGAGAAAAATGGCATGGCTACCCCATCACCCCCCCCCCCACCCCAGCCCCTTTGGGTCTTGTATGGATACTAAGGGGGACCCCGCACCCAAAATAAAACCCTATACCTACAACCCTATATACTCTGAACAGCAGTATATAGGTGGTGCAAACAAGACATGGACTGTAGGTTTGTTCTTAAGTAGAATCTGAACAGGTACATTATGAAGTGTAGCTACATCCCAAAAAAATCAATTTTTAAGCTTTTTGGAGAACATAGGGAGGGGTTATCACCCCTGTAACATTTGCTGTCTTTGCACATCTGTTCAGAACATGTCACCTCACTTTCCGTCCCAATGACAAATGTTTTTGGAAAAGTGGGGTTTTAATTGAAACAAGGATTGGTGATAAAGCATCCGTAGAGAGGAGATACCTTTTTCCCAAATTAAATCTAACAGGATAGAATTTTCCTTCCTAGGGGTAGATTTCCTCTCACTTCCTGTTTTCTCTTGCCGTTTGCAAGTAGGAGTCGTTTGTAAGTTGGATGTTTGAAAGTAGGGGCCTGCCGTATATACTCTGCAGAAATTTGCCCTATTAGATGTTGGTGTAGCCACAAGACTGGTGGGCACAGGAATGGGCCCTGCTGTGAGTTAATAGATCAAGATTTGTACTTGCATGCACCTGTTGAACCGGGCAGAAAAATTGGGCCTTTGGTGGTGGTGGTGGTGGTGGTGGACGGTGTTGCCACAAGACTGTAAGCCCTCACAGTTACTCTTGGTGGGTGCAGGAATGGGCCCTGCTGTGAGTTATTAGATCAAGATTTGTAATTGCATGCACCTGTTGAACAGGGCAGAAAAATTGGGCCTTTGGTGGTGGTGGTGGTGGTGGACGGTGTTGCCACAAGACTGTAGGCCCTCATAGTTACTCTTGGTGGGCGCAGGAATGGGCCCTGCTGTGAACTATTAGATCAAGATTTGTAATTACACGCCCCTGTTAAACAGGGGCTGAAAAATTGTGCCTTAGGCATTGGTGCTGGTGCCACAACACTGCAACCCCTCACAGATACTGTACTTGGAGCACAGCAGTCACACCTGTTGCGAAGCATCTTTTTAAAAAATTGTAATTACACGCCCCTGTTATACAGGGGCTGAAAAATTGTGCCTTAGGCACTGGTGCTGGTGCCACAACACTGCAACTCCTCACAGATACTGTACTCTGAGCACAGCAATGAGACCTGTTGCAAAGCATTGCCTAAAAATTGTAATTACACGCCCCAACAGGGGCTGAAAAATTGTGCCTTAGGCACTGGTGCTGGTGCCACAACACTGCAACCCCTCACAGATACTGTACTCTGAGCACAGCAGTCACACCTGTTGCGAAGCATCTTTTTAAAAAATTGTAATTACACGCCCCTGTTATACAGGGGCTGAAAAATTGTGCCTTAGGCACTGGTGTGGTGGCATGGATCATTGAGGAGGAGGAAGAGGATAGTCAGTGAACATAACAGGACAGTCACTCAGCATCAGCATAGGCAGTCTTGAAGGGATGTGACATTATAAATTATTCCGTTATATCCGCTTCAGGTGTCTGGTAGCTGGTGGTGATCCAAGACTGATTCATTTTTATGAAGGTCAGTCGATCAACCGAGTCGGTGGACAGGCGCACCCTATGATCGGTGACAAATCCTCCAGCAGCACTGAATGTGCGTTCGGAAAGAACGCTGGATGCAGGACAGGCCAGTAGCTCAATTGCATACTGTGCAAGCTCTGGCCAGTGATCCATCCTCAGGACCCAGTAAGCCAGAGGATTTTCGGTGGGAAAGGTGTCCAAGTCTGACCTTGCCCCTAGGTATTCCTGCACCATGTATATCAGACGCTGGCGATGGTTGCTGTAACCGATCATACCTTGGGGCTGCGGACTAAAAAATTGTCTGAACGCATCGGTCAGACGTCCACCTTCCCCACCGCTCCTTCTGCTACTGACCGAAGCCTCAGCAACTCGTCGTCCAGGACCAGGAGTTTGTAACCTCCCAGTTTCTGGGAACGCGTTGCACAGACCTTTCTGCAAGGCCTCCCTGAGATGTCTCATCCTCTGCTCCCTCTGCGACGGCAAGATAAGGTCCGCAACCTTACCCTTGTACCGTGGATCAAGGAGAGTGGCCAGCCAGTAATGGTCACTCTCCTTGATCCGAAGAACACGAGGATCCTTCCGCAGGCTTTGCAGGATCAGGGAGGCCATGCAGCGTAGGTTAGCTGAGGCATTCGGTCCGGAGTCTTCTGGGTCACTGAGGATGACATGATCGCCAGCCACCTCCTCCCAGCCACGTACAAGTCCACTGGTTTGTTGGGACTGTACATCATCCCTAAAAGACTGCTGCTGCTGATGCTGAGTGCCAGGCTCCACCTCCATGCTCACACAATCCTCCTCCTCCTCCTCCTCCTCTTCCTGTGTGATGGGTGGGACAGAAGGAACATTGTCTGGATAAAGGGGGCCTTGAGAGACAAGGAAGTCCTCCTCTTCCTGCCTCTGTTCTGCCTCAAGTGCCCTGTCCATTATCCCACGCAGCGTATGCTCCAACAGGTGGACAAGAGGTACAGTGTCACTGATGCATGCACTGTCACTGCTCACCATCCTCGTGGCCTCCTCAAATGGTGAGAGGACAGTGCATGCATCCCTGATCATGCTCCACTGGCGTGGGGAAAAAAAGCCAAGCTCCCCTGACCCTGTCCTGGTGCCGTAGTCGCAAAGGTACTCATTGATGGCCCTCTGCTGCGTGTGCAGTCACTGCAGCATGGCCAACGTTGAGTTCCACCTGGTGGGCATGTCACATATTAGGCGGTTCTTGGGCAGGTTCAGCTCCTTTTGCAGCTCAGTCAGCCGAGCACTGGCATTATAAGATCGGCGGAAATGCACACAGACTTTCCTGGCCTGCCTCAGGACATCCTGTAAGCCTGGGAACCTGCCCAAGAACCGCTGCACCACCAGGTTGAGGACGTGAGCCATACAGGGCACATGGGTGAGCTGCCCCTGTCGCAGGGCGGAGAGGAGGTTGGTGCCATTATCAGAAACGACCATTCCTGGCTTAAGCTGGCGTGGCGTCAACCACCTCTCGGCCTGCCCCTGCAGAGCTGCCAGAACCTCTGGCCCAGTGTGGCTCCTGTCCCCCAAACACACCAGCGCAAGCACGGCATGGCATCTTTTTGCCTGCGTACTCGCGTAGCCCCTTGTACGCCTACGGAGCACCGCTGGTTCCGAGGACAGAGCACTCGAAGAGGACATGGAGGAAGAAGAAGAGGAGGGGGTGGAGGAGAGAGGTGTGTCACAACCAGTAGTAGCATTTTGGAGGCGTGGTGGCGGAACAACCTCCAACACTACTGCACCTTGTCCTGCATCCCTCCCAGCTGCCAATAGAGTGACCCAATGGGCCGTGAAAGAAAGATAACGTCCCTGTCCATGCCTGCTGGACCATGAGTCAGCGGTAATATGCACCTTACCGCTGACCGCCCTGTCCAGCGAGGCATGGACATTGCCTTCCACATGCCAGTAGAGAGACGGAATCGCCTTCCGTGAGAAAAAGTGGCGTTTGGGAACCTGCCACTGAGGAACCGCACATTGAACAAACTCACGGAAGGGGGCCGAGTCTATCAACTGAAAAGGCAGCAGTTGAAGTGCTAGCAATTTAGCCAAGCTAGCATTCAACCGCTGGGCATGTGGATGGCTGGGAGTATACTTCTTTCGACGGTCCAGCAGCTGGGGCAGGGAAATTTGCCTGCTACAATCGGACGTCGGTGTACTGCAAGTACTTGGTTGTGACACACCTAATTCTACACCTTCAGTCCTCTCAGAGCAGCTTTCAGAGAGGACTGAAGATATAGTGGGGATGGAGATCCCAGCTGATGAGGAGCAAGGAGAGGTCCGCTTTGTTCTTTGGTGTGGGTCTTTTATGTGTGCTTGCCAACGAGCTGCATGGCAGGTCGACATATGTCTGCTCATGCTTGTGGTGCCCAAGCGGCTGATGTTTTGGCCACGCGAGATACGCTTGAGACAAATATTGCAAATAGCAGTGGTGCGATCTGATGCACTCGTCTCAAAAAAGGCCCACACCAAAGAACTTTTGTGATAACGTGCAGAGGCAGCGCCCTGCACAGGCGGAGCTCTGCGGTGTGGTACAGTTGCTGTGCTGGCCTCTAGCTGGCCTCCAGGGGGCATCCTGCCTCGTTGGACATGTGACGCTGCATCCTCCTCCTCCTCCTCCTCTCTCCCTTCAGGCACCCACGTGGAGTCAGTGACCTCATCATCCCCTCCCTCTTCACCACTAGAGCAAACCTGGCAGTAAGCTGCAGCTGGTGGAACACTACTGCCAGATTGCTGTCCTTCAGC
The DNA here is from genome assembly GCA_029206835.1 of Rana muscosa. NCBI lineage: Eukaryota > Metazoa > Chordata > Amphibia > Anura > Ranidae > Rana > Rana muscosa. Next base: position 952,742,084 of record CM055122.1, on the reverse strand, counting down.
ATCCCCTCTCTCTGCGCGCACACTACTGACTTCCTCAAGCTGGGTATCATCATCCGAGCCTTCGAATCGTTGGGCATCCTCCTGGAGCATGTACCCAACACTGTGCTCAAACAGTTCGGGGGACTCCTCAGGAGGACATGGTGGGTCTAGGGAAGGGGTGGCTGATGATGCCATTGAGTACGCGTTGGCAGCTGCTCTGCCAGTACCCTGAGCCTGGGTGAGAGAGGATGAGGAGGATGAGGAGGGCTTGGTCATCCATTCTACCAAGCCTTCGGCATGATGCGGCTCCACATGTCCAGCTGCCGAAAACAAAGACAAGCGTGTCCCATGGCCACGTGCTGATGACGATGCACGACCATGTCCACGGCCAGCACTGTTGTCTCTAGAAACAGAGCCTGCCTGCCCTGTGTTCTTGCCTCGGCACGCTCTGCCTCTCCTTGGCGGTCTTCCAGCCATTGTAGTCGGTAGTGTATATAGTATAAAAAATAGAACTCCTATGTGTGCTCACAACACACTGTAGGTCCTATGGGTGCTGACACTAACACACTATAGGTACTATGTGTGCTGCTGACAAGAAAATATAGGAGCTCTGTTTGCTGCCACTAACACACTAGAAGTCCTATGGGTGCTGCTGAGAAGAAAATATAGGAGCTCTGTGTGATGCCACTAACACACTAGAAGTTCTATGGGTGCTTCTGAGATGAAAATATAGGAGCTCTGTGTGATGCCACTAACACATTAGAAGTCCTATGGGTGCTGCTGAGAAGAAAATATAGGAGCTCTGTTTGCTGCCACTAACACACTAGAAGTCCTATGGGTGCTGCTGAGAAGAAAATATAGGAGCTCTGTGTGATGCCACTAACACACTAGAAGTCCTATGGGTGCTGCTGAGAAGAAAATATAGGAGCTCTGTGTGATGCCACTAACACACTAGAAGTCCTATGGGTGCTTCTGAGATGAAAATATAGGAACTCTGTGTGATGCCACTAACACACTAGAAGTCCTATGGGTGCTGCTGAGAAGAAAATATAGGAGCTCTGTTTGCTGCCACTAACACACTAGAAGTCCTATGGGTGCTGCTGAGAAGAAAATATAGGAGCTCTGTGTGATGCCACTAACACACTAGAAGTCCTATGGGTGCTTCTGAGATGAAAATATAGGAACTCTGTGTGATGCCACTAACACACTAGAAGTCCTATGGGTGCTGCTGAGAAGAAAATATAGGAGCTCTGTGTGATGCCACTAACACACTAGAAGTCCTATGGGTGCTTCTGAGAAGAAAATATAGGAGCTCTGTGTGATGCCACTAACACACTAGAAGTCCTATGGGTGCCTCTGAGATGAAAATATAGGAACTCTGTGTGATGCCACTAACACATTAGAAGTCCTATGGGTGCTGCTAAGAAGAAAATATAGGAGCTCTGTTTGCTGCCACTAACACACTAGAAGTCCTATGGGTGCTGCTGAGAAGAAAAAATAGGAGCTCTGTGTGATGCCACTAACACACTAGAAGTCCTATGGGTGCTTCTGAGATGAAAATATAGGAGCTCTGTGTGATGCCACTAACACACTAGAAGTCCTATGGGTGCTGCTGAGAAGAAAATATAGGAGCTCTGTGTGATGCCACTAACACACTAGAAGTCCTATGGGTGCTTCTGAGATGAAAATATAGGAACTCTGTGTGATGCCACTAACACATTAGAAGTCCTATGGGTGCTGCTGAGAAGAAAATATAGGAGCTCTGTTTGCTGCCACTAACACACTAGAAGTCCTATGGGTGCTTCTGAGAAGAAAATATAGGAGCTCTGTGTGATGCCACTAACACACTAGAAGTCCTATGGGTGCTTCTGAGATGAAAATATAGGAACTCTGTGTGATGCCACTAACACATTAGAAGTCCTATGGGTGCTGCTAAGAAGAAAATATAGGAGCTCTGTTTGCTGCCACTAACACACTAGAAGTCCTATGGGTGCTTCTGAGAAGAAAATATAGGAGCTCTGTGTGATGCCACTAACACACTAGAAGTCCTATGGGTGCTTCTGAGATGAAAATATAGGAACTCTGTGTGATGCCACTAACACATTAGAAGTCCTATGGGTGCTGCTGAGAAGAAAATATAGGAGCTCTGTTTGCTGCCACTAACACACTAGAAGTCCTATGGGTGCTTCTGAGATGAAAATATAGGAGCTCTGTGTGATGCCACTAACACACTAGAAGTCCTATGGGTGCTTCTGAGATGAAAATATAGGAACTCTGTGTGATGCCACTAACACATTAGAAGTCCTATGGGTGCTGCTAAGAAGAAAATATAGGAGCTCTGTTTGCTGCCACTAACACACTAGAAGTCCTATGGGTGCTTCTGAGAAGAAAATATAGGAGCTCTGTGTGATGCCACTAACACACTAGAAGTCCTATGGGTGCTTCTGAGATGAAAATATAGGAACTCTGTGTGATGCCACTAACACATTAGAAGTCCTATGGGTGCTGCTGAGAAGAAAATATAGGAGCTCTGTTTGCTGCCACTAACACACTAGAAGTCCTATGGGTGCTTCTGAGAAGAAAATATAGGAGCTCTGTGTGATGCCACTAACACACTAGAAGTCCTATGGGTGCTTCTGAGATGAAAATATAGGAACTCTGTGTGATGCCACTAACACATTAGAAGTCCTATGGGTGCTGCTAAGAAGAAAATATAGGAGCTCTGTTTGCTGCCACTAACACACTAGAAGTCCTATGGGTGCTTCTGAGAAGAAAATATAGGAGCTCTGTGTGATGCCACTAACACACTAGAAGTCCTATGGGTGCTTCTGAGAAGAAAATATAGGAGCTCTGTGTGATGCCACTAACACACTAGAAGTCCTATGGGTGCTTCTGAGATGAAAATATAGGAACTCTGTGTGATGCCACTAACACATTAGAAGTCCTATGGGTGCTGCCGAGAAGAAAATATAGGAGCTCTGTTTGCTGCCACTAACACACTAGAAGTCCTATGGGTGCTTCTGAGAAGAAAATATAGGAGCTCTGTGTGATGCCACTAACACACTAGAAGTCCTATGGGTGCTTCTGAGATGAAAATATAGGAACTCTGTGTGATGCCACTAACACATTAGAAGTCCTATGGGTGCTGCTGAGAAGAAAATATAGGAGCTCTGTTTGCTGCCACTAACACACTAGAAGTCCTATGGGTGCTGCTGAGAAGAAAATATAGGAGCTCTGTGTGATGCCACTAACACACTAGAAGTCCTATGGGTGCTTCTGAGATGAAAATATAGGAACTCTGTGTGATGCCACTAACACATTAGAAGTCCTATGGGTGCTGCTAAGAAGAAAATATAGGAGCTCTGTTTGCTGCCACTAACACACTAGAAGTCCTATGGGTGCTGCTGAGAAGAAAATATAGGAGCTCTGTGTGATGCCACTAACACACTAGAAGTCCTATGGGTGCTTCTGAGATGAAAATATAGGAGCTCTGTGTGATGCCACTAACACACTAGAAGTCCTATGGGTGCTGCTGAGAAGAAAATATAGGAGCTCTGTGTGATGCCACTAACACACTAGAAGTCCTATGGGTGCTTCTGAGATGAAAATATAGGAACTCTGTGTGATGCCACTAACACATTAGAAGTCCTATGGGTGCTGCTGAGAAGAAAATATAGGAGCTCTGTTTGCTGCCACTAACACACTAGAAGTCCTATGGGTGCTGCTGAGAAGAAAATATAGGAGCTCTGTGTGATGCCACTAACACACTAGAAGTCCTATGGGTGCTGCTGAGAAGAAAATATAGGAGCTCTGTGTGATGCCACTAACACACTAGAAGTCCTATGGGTGCTTCTGAGATGAAAATATAGGAGCTCTGTGTGATGCCACTAACACACTAGAAGTCCTATGGGTGCTGCTGAGAAGAAAATATAGGAGCTCTGTGTGATGCCACTAACACACTAGAAGTCCTAAGGGTGCTTCTGAGATGAAAATATAGGAACTCTGTGTGATGCCACTAACACACTAGAAGTCCTATGGGTGCTGCTGAGAAGAAAATATAGGAGCTCTGTTTGCTGCCACTAACACACTAGAAGTCCTATGGGTGCTTCTGAGATGAAAATATAGGAGCTCTGTGTGATGCCACTAACACACTAGAAGTCCTATGGGTGCTTCTGAGATGAAAATATAGGAACTCTGTGTGATGCCACTAACACATTAGAAGTCCTATGGGTGCTGCTAAGAAGAAAATATAGGAGCTCTGTTTGCTGCCACTAACACACTAGAAGTCCTATGGGTGCTTCTGAGAAGAAAATATAGGAGCTCTGTGTGATGCCACTAACACACTAGAAGTCCTATGGGTGCTTCTGAGATGAAAATATAGGAACTCTGTGTGATGCCACTAACACATTAGAAGTCCTATGGGTGCTGCTGAGAAGAAAATATAGGAGCTCTGTTTGCTGCCACTAACACACTAGAAGTCCTATGGGTGCTTCTGAGAAGAAAATATAGGAGCTCTGTGTGATGCCACTAACACACTAGAAGTCCTATGGGTGCTTCTGAGATGAAAATATAGGAACTCTGTGTGATGCCACTAACACATTAGAAGTCCTATGGGTGCTGCTAAGAAGAAAATATAGGAGCTCTGTTTGCTGCCACTAACACACTAGAAGTCCTATGGGTGCTTCTGAGAAGAAAATATAGGAGCTCTGTGTGATGCCACTAACACACTAGAAGTCCTATGGGTGCTTCTGAGATGAAAATATAGGAACTCTGTGTGATGCCACTAACACATTAGAAGTCCTATGGGTGCTGCTGAGAAGAAAATATAGGAGCTCTGTTTGCTGCCACTAACACACTAGAAGTCCTATGGGTGCTTCTGAGAAGAAAATATAGGAGCTCTGTGTGATGCCACTAACACACTAGAAGTCCTATGGGTGCTTCTGAGATGAAAATATAGGAACTCTGTGTGATGCCACTAACACATTAGAAGTCCTATGGGTGCTGCTAAGAAGAAAATATAGGAGCTCTGTTTGCTGCCACTAACACACTAGAAGTCCTATGGGTGCTGCTGAGAAGAAAATATAGGAGCTCTGTTTGCTGCCACTAACACACTAGAAGTCCTATGGGTGCTTCTGAGAAGAAAATATAGGAACTCTGTGTGATGCCACTAACACACTAGAAGTCCTATGGGTGCTTCTGAGATGAAAATATAGGAACTCTGTGTGATGCCACTAACACATTAGAAGTCCTATGGGTGCTGCTGAGAAGAAAATATAGGAGCTCTGTTTGCTGCCACTAACACACTAGAAGTCCTATGGGTGCTGCTGAGAAGAAAATATAGGAGCTCTGTGTGATGCCACTAACACACTAGAAGTCCTATGGGTGCTTCTGAGATGAAAATATAGGAACTCTGTGTGATGCCACTAACACATTAGAAGTCCTATGGGTGCTGCTAAGAAGAAAATATAGGAGCTCTGTTTGCTGCCACTAACACACTAGAAGTCCTATGGGTGCTGCTGAGAAGAAAATATAGGAGCTCTGTGTGATGCCACTAACACACTAGAAGTCCTATGGGTGCTTCTGAGATGAAAATATAGGAGCTCTGTGTGATGCCACTAACACACTAGAAGTCCTATGGGTGCTGCTGAGAAGAAAATATAGGAGCTCTGTTTGCTGCCACTAACACACTAGAAGTCCTATGGGTGCTGTTGGGGTGCAATGCTGTGCTAACAGCACTGCGGTTGGTACTACTGCAATACTGTACTAACAGTAAGCACGCACCAGACTAATCCCCAGCAGCAGCTAATAACACACTAACTGTGCAATCAGCAGCAATGAACGATCAATGACTTAGGTAGCAATGGTTTAGCAAAGAAATAGCCAATGGTTTAGCAAAGAAGAGCAAATCTTTCAGTATCAAGCAAAGACAGAATCAGCAGACTAATCTCTCCTAAAGCCGGAACTCATGTGACCGGGGGCCGATGGCGTGGCGGCCTTTTAAATGGTGGGGCGTGTACTAAAGCCCCTGAGCTGTAATTGGCTACAGGCGTCCTGCCTGTAGCCAATTATTGCTCTCCGAGTTTCGGGCGCTGTGATTGGCCAAGCATGCGGGGTCACAGTGCATGCTTGGCCAATCATCAGCCAGCAATGCACTGCGCCGGCCGCGCCGGCCGCAATGCATTGCGGGGCCGCTCGCATCACACGAATGTGATGCGAACGGCCCAAATAGTTCTGGGCTCGACGAGCGAGCGAACGCCCGGTGCTCGATTCGAACATGGGTTCGAATCGAGCACCGGGCCCATCCCTACCCCTGTCACCAGATTCAGTATGTCACTTGTTATCCATCCCCTGCCACCAGATGTAGTGTGTCACCTGCCATCGTCACCTGCCACCAGATGCAGCGTGTCACTTGCCATGTCCCCTGCCTCCAGATTCAGTGTGTCACTTGCCACCTGTCCCCTGCCTCCAGATTCAGTGTGTCACTTGCCACCCATCCCCTGCCTCTAGATTCAGCGCATCACTTGCCAACCGTCCTCTGCCACCAGATTCAGCATGTCACTTGCCACCGTCATCTGCCTCCAGATTCAGCGTGTCACTTGCCACCCATAGCCTGTCTCTCTCTCTCCCTCCCCTTTCAGCTGGGCATGCTGGGGGCTGCAGTTTTCCTCTTAAGATTGCTGGGGCTTGCCAGTCCTCGGGACTACATCTCCCATGAACCACCTTTGTGCTCCTTTTTGATTTTTATTTTAATTTTACCTGGCCAAAAGGAAGGAGAGGGCTCTGCTCCCGAGCACAGCAGCATGAGGAGGAGAGGGAGGGGGCGAATAAAACCCTGCAGCTGCTCTCTCCAGACAGAGACACAGCCACTCTCCCCACTGCTGAAGGAGGGAGGAGGGGGGATAGGCAGGGAATAGAGCCCTCTTCTGACAGCATCGGCTCAAGGGGGGGGGGGGTGGCAGCACATTTTCTACTCCTTTGACCCGTTCCCCATCGGAGCTCCTTTTATTTGCCTGACGGCGGAGAGAGCAGACAGGAGGGGAATCCAGCTTTAGTTATCCTGCTTTAGTTAAACTGTGGTGGTGAAACTGCGCATCACTCGTGACAGAGGCACTCAGGAAAGAGCCATAGTGGACAGAAAGAAGGTGGAGTTGGATTTCTTCTATCCCCACAAAGCACCTTCCAAGTCCTTCCTATCCCTCCCTCTCTATCCCTCTCTTCTTTCGAGATGCACTGTATCCGTCTGTTTACTCCTATTTCTCTGAGGATTGCAGCAATTTATCGGCCTCCCGGACCAGTATCACGCTTTCTTGATGACTTCGCTGCCTGGCTACCCTACTTTCTCTCCTCTGAAATACCCACTATCATTCTTGGTGACTTCAACATTCCTGTCAATATTACCGGCCCAACTACAGCTAAACTTCTCAACTTAACCTCTTCTTTTGACTTAACCAAATAGACACATACTTCCACTCACTCCAATGGTAATACCCTTGACCTTGTATTCTCCCAACTCTGCAACCCCGGCAACCTCACCAACACCGCCTTTCCTCTCTCTGATCACAACCTCATCAGTTTCACTGTATCCTTGCCTCCAATCAACCATCTCTCCAAGCAGCAAACAATTACTTGTAGGAACCTTCGCAACTTTAACCCTTCTCTTCTCTATTCTGCTACTGACCACCAACATGACATAATCTCTCCCGTGTCCTGTCCTGACCTGGCCACCTCTGTCTACAACAGTTGACTCTCATCATCACTAGATACACTTGCTCCTCTAACCACACACAGAATCAGGCCCCAATCATTACAACCCTGGCAAACTGACAACATTAGAAATCTCAAGAGACATTGCCGTGCTCTTGAACGACAGTGGCGTAAAACCAAATGCCTGCAGGACTTCACCCTATATAAATCTGCCTTCTAAAATACAATTCCTGCCTTCATGCTGCCAAACAAGCCTACTTTGTCTCTCTTATTAATACCTTGTCATCAAGTCCCCGTCGGCTCTTCTCAACCGTTAACTCTCTGCTTTTTCCCCCACCCCCTCTACCCACTAATTCACTCACTGCCCAAGAGATTGCAAATCACTTCAAGGACAAGATTGATGCAATTCGTGAGGACACCTCCACTGTCCGTACATCTTTACCACCCAACATAACTTGCCTAACGGCACTTTCAACACTCTCCTCTTTTGAATTGGCTACTATTGAAGAGGTTACAAAACTTTTCTCAGATGCCCACCTAACCAATTGTCCCTTGGACCCTGTTCCCTCACAACTACTACGGTCACCCTCTTCTTCTATCCTATGCTCCCACACTCACATGTTCAATCTCTCCCTCTCTAGTGGCACCTTCCCCTCCCCTCTAAAACATGCGCAGATCACTCCCATACTTAAAAAGCCCTCACTGGACCCCACCAACCTGAACAACTTAAGGCCAATCTCATTGCTCCCATTCACCTCTAAACTTCTAGAACGCACCGTCAAAGTCCCCTTTCCATTTTTTCTTATTTTGTATACATACAGTAGGTGCCGCTGACATTGTATATTCATCGCGATCCCATTGCGGAGATTCTCTGCGACAGGGTGCCGACATCTCGGTGACAGGGTGGCGACATCTCGCGCTCGCTGCAATAGCAAGAAGGAGACGCGGCACTGTATTGAACGGGGATCCAACGTGGATTCCCGCCAATACCAGGCACTGTGTTTGGTATCAATCCTGAGCGGGAACTCCACGCCAATTTTTAAATAAAAAACCGGCATGGGTTCCCCCTCCAGGAGAATACCAGGCCCTTGGGTCTGGTATAGATTTGAAGAGGAATCCCCTAAGCCGAAAAATCGGCGTGGGGGTCCCCCTCAAAATCCAAACCAGACCCTTATCCGAGCACACAACCTGGCAGGCCACAGGAAAAGAGGGGGGGATGAGAGAGCGGCCCCCCTCCCTCCTGAACCGTACATGGCCGCATGCCCTCAACATGGGGGGTTTGGTGCTCTGGGGCCGGGGGGCGACCTGCGGCCCCCCCACCCCAAAGCACCCTGTCTTGTCATGTTGATGGGGACAAGGGCCTCTTCCCAACAACCCTGGCCGTTGGTTGTCGGTGTCTGCGGGCGGGGGGCTGATCAGAATCCGGGAGCCCCCTTTAATAAGGGGGCCCCCAGATGCCGGCCCCCCACCCTATGTGAATGAGTATGGGGTACATCGTACCCCTACCCATTCACCTGGTGGAAAAAAATGGCAATAAAAGAACACACACAGCTTTTTAAAGTAATTTATTACACAGCTCCGGGGGTCTTCTTCCGACTCCGGGGGTCTCTTCCGATTTCGGGGGGTCTCCGGTGTCGTCTCCGCGCTCTCCAGTTCTTTCTTCCTTCTGCCGGGCCTCCGCTATCTTCTTCCAGCTCTTTTGCTAGCGGAGGCCCGGTCTTCCCCGTCGTCTCGTCCGGCTCTCCGTTGTCCTTCTGCCGCCCCTCCACTATCTTCTTCCAGCTCTTTTGCTAGTGGAGGGGCCGTTCTTCCCATTCCCATCGCCGTCGGCGTCTTCTGGCGTCTTCTTCCCTCTTCTCCTCCTCGATGTTGACTCGTCGCTTCCTCCCGCTGTAATGCTGGCTCTTCAGTCTGCAGCGATTTATATAGGCTTCTCATGATGTTACAGTCACATGCTCCGGGTAGCCCCTCTCGTCCCCTCTCTCGTCCCCCCCTCTTTTCCTGCGGCCTGCCAGGTTGCATGCTCGGATAAGGGTCTGGTTTGGATTTTGAGGGGGACCCCCACGCCGATTTTTTGGCTTAGGGGATTCCCTCTCAAATCCATACCAGACCCAAGGGCCTGGTATGCTCCTGGAGGGGGAACCCATGCCGGTTTTTTATTTAAAAATTGGCGTGGAGTTTCCGCTCAGGATTCATACCAAACACAGTGCCTGGTATTGGCGGGAATCCACGTCGGATCTCCGTCTACCGGCAATGCGTGTCGCTCATTGCGAAAGGAAAAACAAAATTTTTCCTTTCCCGATGACGAGACAGCTCGGCGCTGGCTCTCGTGACGGAGCTCGTAGGGTGTCAATCTCGCCGCTAGAAGAGGCGAGATTGACACAATATCGGCGGCACCTACTGTACATTATGGGATGAGGTGCTAATTTCTATGGGTGTTTCTGCCAGTAGTCAGACATTTGTTTCTTTGGTTCTAGAATGCCTAATCTACAACCATCTTGGCTCCTACATCAGTGAAATTAACCTTCTTGACCCCTTACAGTCTGGCTTTCGCTCGCAGCACTCCACGGAAACTACCTTACTAAAACTCACTAACGATTTACTAACTGCTAAAACCAACAGCCAGTACTCCATACTCCTTCTACTTGACCTCTCTGCAGCCTTTGATACCGTTGACCACCCGCTCCTTCTCAATAAACTCCATTCCCTTGGCCTCCAAGATTCTGCTCTATCCTGGTTCTCTGCCTATCTATCACAGCGCTCCTTCAGTGTTACCTACAACTCTGTCTCCTCCTCTCCATTGCCCCTTTCTGTGGGGGTCCCCCACGGCTCTGTTCTTGGACCACTTCTCTTCTCTATCTACACCTCCTCCCTTGGTCACTTGATAACCGCCCACGGCTTTCAATACCACCTATACGCCGATGACACCCAAATCTATCTGTCTACTCCTCACCTCACTCCTTCAGTCTTCTCTCGCATTACTAACTTACTAACTGACCTCTCAGCATGGATGTCGCACCACTTCCTTAAACTAAATCTCTCTAAAACTGAGTTACTAATATTCCCCCCCGCCCGTGCCCCCCTCTATGACTTTTCCATCAAAATCAACAATGCAACCATCAGTCCCTCCCCTCGCGCCAGGGTACTAGGTGTAATCCTAGACTCTGACTTGTCATTTCAGCCTCAAGTCCAATCGCTGTCAAAAGTTTGTAGAATTCACCTCCATAACATCTCTAAAATTCGTCCCTTTTTAACAATTGAAACTACCAAACTCCTCATTCACTCCCTTGTTATCTCTCGCCTTGACTATTGCAACTCCCTTCTTATTGGCCTGCCTCTCCATAGGCTATCCCCTCTTTAGTCTATCATGAATGCTGCTGCCAGACTTATCCTCCTTACCAACCGCTCAGTGTCTGCCAACCCTCTCCTCCAATCCCTACACTGGCTCCCGATCACCCAGCAAATTAAATTCAAAATACTAACCACAACCTACAAAGCCATCCACAACTCTGCCCCGAGCTACATCACCAATCTTGTCTCCAAACATATCCCAAACCGTCCTCTCCGCTCTTCTCAAGACCTCCTACTGTCAAGCTCTCTCGTCTCCTCCTCCCATGCTCGTCTCCAGGATTTCTCCAGAGCCTCTCCCATCCTCTGGAACTTGCTACCTCAACCTGTCCGGCTATCCCCTACTCTTGCTACCTTCAGGTGATCCCTGAAAACTCACCTCTTCAGGAAAGCCTATCACGTCTCCAACTAATCTTTTACCACTTCCATCAGCTCATTCCCCACAGTTACAACCTTTTGTACCACCTGCCCCACCCTATTAGATTGTAAGCTCTTCTGAGCAGGGCCCTCTTAATCCTTGTGTATTTTATTGTATTGTAACTGTATTGTCTCCCTTTTATATTGTAAAGCGCTGTGTAAACTGTTGGTGCTATATAAATCCTGTATAATAATAATAAAAAGGTAGAGAGAGTTGGAGACCGGAGGTAGGGATGGAGACAAGATAAACTAATGACACAAGGATAGAGAGCCAGAAAGCACTCGGCAATGATTTTATGTTGAAATGTTTCCTCCGTTCCACTAGTTTTCTTATGTATATTTATTAATATTTAAACATTTTCACTCTTCAATGTTCCTTCTTCCTTCTATACTCTTCATGCTCTCAGCGGACATTGGCTTTCTGGATATTCTTTCTTCTTCTGCACTCTTTTTGTGTCTTCCCTTCCTTTATAGTGGCTGGCTTTTGCCCTTCACTGATTCCTCTGTCAACACATTTACTAATGTTCCCATATAATGTCTTATATACCTTAGGAGCACTCTCTTACTATTTTCTGAACTTTCTGAATTGTGAGCTTTATATTTTATTACCTACAGTAATAGCATTTTTCATTAACACTGACATGGTTGTCTATGTATTGTGTTGTGTTTTTATAAGGCCAAACCTTTTATCAACATCAGAAATGCAACTAGAACTACAGTTGTGCTCATAAGTTTACATACCCTGGCAGAATTTATGATTTCTTTGCCATTTTTCAGAGAATATGAACGATAACACACAAATGTTTCTTTGACTTATGGTTAGTGTTTGGCTGAAGCCATTTATTATCAATCAACTGTGTTTACTCTTTTAAAATCCTAATCACAACAGAAACTACCCAAATGACCCTGATCAAAAGTTGACATACCCCAGTTCTTAATACCGTATTGCCACCTTTAACATCAATGACAGCTTGAAGTCTTTTGTGGTATTTGTGGATGAGGCTCTTTATCTTCTCAGATGGTAAAGCTTTCCATTCCTCTTGGTAAAAAGCCTCCAGTTCCTGTAAATTCTTGGGCTGTCTTGCATGAACTGCATGTTTGAGATCTCCCCAGAGTGGCTCAATGATATTGAGGTCAGGAGACTGAGATGGCCACTCCAGAACCTTCACTTTATTAATGACAGGCCGACTTGGCCTTGTGTTTTGGATCATTGTCATGTTGGAATTTCCAAGTACGTCCCATGCACAGCTTCCTGGCTGATGAATGCAAATGTTCCACCAGTATTTTTTGATAACATACGGCATTCATCTTGCCATCAATTTTTACCAAATTTCCTGTGCCTTTGTAGCTCACACATCCCCAAAACATCAGCGATCCACCTCCGTGTTTCACAGTAGGAATAGTGTACCTTTCATCATAGGCCTTGTTGACTCCTCTCCAAATGTACAGTAGCATTTATGGTTGTGGCCAAAAAGCTAAATTTTGGTCTCATCACTTCAAATGACTTTGTACCAGAAGGTTTGATTCTTGTCTCTGTGCTGTTTGGCAATTTGTAAGTGGGATACTTTGAGGCATTTGCGTAGTAATGGCTTTCTTCTGGCGACTCGACCATGCAGCCCATTTTTCTTCAAGTGCCTCCTTATTGTGCATCTTGAAACAGCTACACCACATGTTTTCAGAGTCCTGTATTTCACCTGAAGTTATTTGTGGGTTTTTCTTTGCATCCCAAACAATTTTCTTGGCAGTTGCGGCTGAAATTTTAGTTGGTCTACCTGATCGTGGTTGGGATAATTGAATATTTACAGCGCTAGTGGAATACGTGCTAAAAGTGTAAACCAATATATATATTGTGAGGGGGTTAGCTCGGCAGCGGGTGTGTGTGACCCCCGGGATGGGCTCCCCACACAAAACAGGCCCAGCAAACGGAGGTTGTGGTTTTCAAAATAAAAAAGGTGCGGTTTATTTTCTATTTACAGTGACAAAACACAGCAAAGCAAAAGAAACATAACCAAAATAAATCCTGGTCAAGTTGACCTCTGACTAAACATACAGGTTTCCTAACTAACAACTGGGATCAGCCTAGTGCTGTCCTAGTCCCTAAGTCCCTGGTTTTAAATGTCCAAGCAAATAGCCACACAGGCTTTGTCTCACCGCACAGGGGTTCACTCTCCCTAGACAGTCCACACAGGTCTGGTTCCAGGCATGAGCTAACATCTAATGAAGCTGGGAGTTCTTATAGAGGCCTAAATGAGCTGACAAGCTTCAGCTGGTCTCATCAACTCCCTGTCTGCACGACGCCCAGCCCTCTCCCTAGAGGTATGAGTCATCCATGAGCCCACTAGCCTTATACAACTCTCCACCTAGTTGTATAAGTCGGCGTAAAGCCTGAATCTGGGCGAAATATATCTACCCCCCTGGATGCAACCAGGTGACTTTACCTTCCTGCTGTCACATACCCCCCCCTCTTGTTTTAACCTCGGGGTTGGAACACCAGCAATCAGGCATTCATGTACTCGAGACAAAGCATCCACATTCCCCATTTGAACGCCAGGGCGATGCTTTACTGTGAAGTTGAATTCCTGGAGGGCCAGGAACCACCTATTCACTCTTCTATTTGTTTCCTTGTTTTGAGCCATCCACTTTAACGGAGCGTGATCCGTAACCATGTCAAAGTGCCTACCTAGCAGGTAGTACCGAAGGGAATCTAGAGCCCACTTCACCGCTAAACACTCCTTTTCAACGGTGGCGTAATTTACCTCATGGGACTTCAACTTCCTGCTGAGGTAAATGACTGGGTGCTCTTCCCCGTTCCAGACCTGGGACAATACTGCTCCTAACCCCACATCTGACGCATCACTTTGTACGACAAAGTCTTTAGAGAAGTCGGGTGAGTACAACACTGGCTGGCTACATAAGGCTTGTTTCAAGAATTGGAATGCTGCCTCAGCCTCGGGGGTCCATTTAATCATGACCGACCCTTTCCCCTTCGTCAGGTTGGTTAGGGGCACAGCCTTAGAAGCAAAGTGGGGAATGAATCGCCGATAATACCCAGCGATTCCCAGAAAGGCTCGTACCTGCTTCTTGCTGTTGGGACGTGGCCAACTCTGGATGGCCTCGACTTTGTTGAGTTGGGGTTTTATTACTCCCCTCCCAATGGTGTACCCAAGATATTTGGCCTCCTCCTGCCCAATGGTACACTTCTTGGGGTTAGCCGTAAACCCCGCTTCCCGAACAGAGTCCAGGACTGCTTGCACTTTTGGCAGATGTGAGGCCCAATCTGTGCTATGGACAATTACGTCATCCAGGTAAGCCGCAGCATACTTCCGATGGGGCCTCAGCATCTGGTCCATTTTCCGCTGGAATGTGGCCGGCGCATTCTGTAACCCGAACGGCATTCTTTTATATTGGAACGCCCCGTCTGGGGTTACAAATGCGGTTTTCTCTTTGGCCGACTTGGCCAGGGGGATTTGCCAATACCCTTTTGTGAGGTCAAGAGTTGTCATGTATCGGGCTGTTCCCAGCCGGTCGATCAACTCATCTATACGTGGCATGGGGTAGGTGTCAAATTTTGTAACTTTGTTCAACTGACGAAAATCGTTACAAAATCGCCAGCTCCCATCCGGTTTAGGCACCAACACGATGGGACTAGACCAATCACTTTGGGACTCCTCTATCACCCCTAAGTTCAGCATTTTCTGTACTTCCTCCCGTATTGCCTCCCGTCGAGCCTCTGGGATCCGATAGGGTTTTAACTTCACCCTTTCACCGGGCGGGGTAATGATGTCATGCTCTACCCCAGATGTTTGTCCCGGCAGCTCAGAGAATACCTCCTTGTTGCGAAGCACAAACTCCTTAACCTCCTGTTGTTGGGGTTGTGACAAGGTGGCTGCTATTCCAACCTCAGGAATCACGCAACCAGTTTGAGCTGGTGACCAAGTGTCTGCGACTAGGGACTCTCTATCCCTCCAGGCTTTCAACAGATTAACGTGATAGATCTGTTTGGGCTTTCGCCTTCCTGGTTGTCTGACCTTGTAATTCACTTCGCTCACTTTTTCCATTATCTCGTAGGGGCCTTGCCATTTGGCAAGGAATTTACTTTCAACCGTAGGGACAAGTACCAATATCCTATCCCCCGGGGAAAAGGTACGGGTCTTGGCTCCACGGTTGTACACTCTCTGCTGTGCCAACTGCGCTTGGGCCAAATGTTCCTTCACGATGGGCATTACCTGTGCAATTCGATCTTGCATCCGGGCGACATGCTCAATCACACTCCTGTGGGGAGAACTCTCACTTTCCCAAGTTTCCTTGGCAATATCCAACAGCCCACTTGGGTGTCTCCCATACAGTAACTCAAAGGGGGAGAATCCCATAGAGGATTGGGGCACCTCCCTAATAGCAAACATCAAATAAGGAAGTAAACAGTCCCAATCCTTTCCATCTCTATCCACCACTTTCTTCAACATTTGTTTTAGGGTTTTGTTGAATCTTTCAACCAGCCCATCGGTTTGGGGGTGATACACAGACGTACGCAATTGCGTCACTTTGAACAATTTACACAGCTCTTTCATAACCCGGGACATAAAGGGTGTACCTTGGTCCGTAAGCAGTTCTTTACAAATACCCACCCGGCTAAAAACAAGAGATAGCTCTTTGGCTATGGTTTTGGCCGAGGTATTTCGGAGAGGGATCGCTTCTGGATAACGGGTGGCATAGTCCATTATAACTAATATGTACTGGTGCCCCCTAGCGGACTTGATTATAGGACCTACCAAATCCATGGCGATCCTCTCAAACGGGACCTCAATGATGGGTAGAGGGACCAGCGGGCTACGGAAATGTGGCATCGGGGCCAACCTCTGACACACAGGGCAGGAGGAACAATAATTTTCTACGTCCTTCATCACCCCCGGCCAATAGAATCTCTGTAATACCCTCTCTCGGGTTTTCTCTGTCCCCAGATGACCTCCAAGAATGTGCCCATGGGCCAACTCCAACACCAACTTCCTGTAAGGTTTGGGCACCACAAGCTGCTCAACGGTTTCTTCTGCCCTTTTTGCCACCCGATACAGTAGGTCCTTCTCTACGCTGAAGTATGGGTAAGTGCAGGTATTATCTGGGTTCACTAACTCGCCATCTATTTTCACTACGTTTTCCCGTGCCTTTATTAGGGCGGGGTCTTTCAACTGTTCTGTGGCAAAGTTTTCCCTGTGAACCTCAAGATCAGAAAACTCCACAGACGGTAGGTTTTCGTCTGAGGAGGTGGGCTCCTCTCCAGTTTCTTGAGTCTCCCCTGCCAATACTGATAAGGGAAATTCCGGAGAGTCCTCACCACTCTCAGGGGAGTTCTGGCTATCACATTCCTGGTACATAGGGGCACCAGTGAGGGGCTCAGGATCATCCCACAGTTCCCAGAACTTCGGAAAATCCCTTCCCACAATGGCGTCATGCGGTAACTGAGATACTAAGCCCACTGGATGAGAGAGGGTACCTTTGGGGGTCTCGAAACACACTGTAGTCACTGGATACTCTCGGGTGTCCCCATGCACACAAATAACAGCTACCTTGCTATTCCCAGAGACCTCTGTTTTAACTAACTCAGCCTTTATCAGGGTCACAAGGCTACCTGAATCCAGCAATACCACAACATTTCTACCATTAACACACATTTTGCATAAATGTTTCTCAGTTCCTCGAATGGCAGTGCATGCGACTGTCGCACACAGCGACTGACGTCTGCCCGTCAGAAAGTCACACTGCATGGGTTCCTCCACAACCGGGCAATTGGCTGCAATATGTCCCGCTTGCCGGCAGCGGTAGCAAACGATCCTTCTTGCCGCCTCTTGAGCCGCTGATTTCCCAGGCTGTTCTCGCCAAACTTGGGGTAGAGCTCCCACCCTCTCACTCTCTCCACCCTCACCCCTTGGAATCCTCTTATCCGCCCCTGGGGATGGTCTGGTCTTAGGGTGGAAAGTCCGAGTGTCTCTGGAAGAGGCCGTCAGGTTCTCTGTAGCCAAGTATTTCTCCACACGATCCACAAGACCATCGGCCGTCTCTGGGTCTCCATGGCTTACCCACTTTTGGATGGCAGTAGGAAGAGCTCTCAAAAACCGATCCATTACAACACGTTCCACAATCTTTGGTGCGGACAAAGTCTTTGGCTGTAGCCACTTTCTGCTCAGGTGAATGAGATCATACATTTGAGACCTGGGGGGTTTTCCAAGCTGGAAAGTCCAGTTATGCACACGCTGAGCCCGGACAGCCTGGGTGACACCCAGCCTTGCCAAAATTTCAGCTTTTAGCATCACATAGTCTTTTGCTTGGTTAGGCTCTAGGTCATAGTAATCTTTCTGCGATTCACCAGTTAACAGAGGAGCCACCAGTCCAGCCCACTGCTCCTCAGGCCACTTTTCTCTTTCAGCGGTCCTTTCAAATGTGGTCAAAAATACCTCTGGATCATCCTCTCCAGTCATTTTTGTCAATAAACGACTCACCCCAAAGGACGCGGTATTAGTGGGACGGCTTTCCTCACTGGTCTGCGGACGTTGCTGCATTACTGCTTCCATTTGTTGTAGTCTCTGCTCTTGCTTCTGTAACAGGTCTATGAAGCGGGCCTTAGATTGCTGCTGGGCTTGTTGCTGAGCTTCCAGACTCTGTTGGTGAGCTTGCTGCTGGGCTGCAAGGCTCTGTTGATGAGCTTGCTGCTGGGCTGCAAGGCTCCTTTGCAAACCTGCATTTGTCTGCTGTTGATTGGCATTTGCTAGAGCCAGCTGTTTCAGTATCTCCTCCATGCTGGCTTAAAAAAAAACTGCCCGCATTCTCCACCAACTGTGAGGGGGTTAGCTCGGCAGCGGGTGTGTGTGACCCCCGGGATGGGCTCCCCACACAAAACAGGCCCAGCAAACGGAGGTTGTGGTTTTCAAAATCAAAAAGGTGCGGTTTATTTTCTATTTACAGTGACAAAACACAGCAAAGCAAAAGAAACATAACCAAAATAAATCCTGGTCAAGTTGACCTCTGACTAAACATACAGGTTTCCTAACTAACAACTGGGATCAGCCTAGTGCTGTCCTAGTCCCTAAGTCCCTGGTTTTAAATGTCCAAGCAAATAGCCACACAGGCTTTGTCTCACCGCACAGGGGTTCACTCTCCCTAGACAGTCCACACAGGTCTGGTTCCAGGCATGAGCTAACATCTAATGAAGCTGGGAGTTCTTATAGAGGCCTAAATGAGCTGACAAGCTTCAGCTGGTCTCATCAACTCCCTGTCTGCACGATGCCCAGCCCTCTCCCTAGAGGTATGAGTCATCCATGAGCCCACTAGCCTTATACAACTCTCCACCTAGTTGTATAAGTCGGCGTAAAGCCTGAATCTGGGCGAAATATATCTACCCCCCTGGATGCAACCAGGTGACTTTACCTTCCTGCTGTCACAATATATATATATATATATATATATATATATATATATAAAAAAATATAGTGAGTTATTTTGAAAATGGATATCGCCAACCAGATTCAAAAAGTAACAGTGCTAACAAAAATTAATGTGCTACCACATAATGTGCAAAAATATTGTATACTGTTCATAAAGTGCTGAATGCTTCCAATATGCATGTCACCAACCAGATTAAAAAAGTAACAGTGCTAACACAAATTTAAGTGCTACCACATGATGTGCAAAAAATATTAAATACTGTTCATAAAGTGCTGAATGCTTCCAATATTAGTGAATGCAGGTATCCAAATCGATGGTCGTGGTTTGGTTTAAACAGAACCCCTCATTTCCCACTTCTTGATTAGAGTTTGAACACTGCTGATTGGCATTCTCATTTCCTTGGATATCTTTTTATATCCCTTTCTTGTTTTATACAGTTCAACTACCTTTTCCCGCAGATCCTTTGACAATTCTTTTGCTTTCCCCATGACTCAGAATCCAGAAACGTCAGTGCAGCACTGGATGAAAGGGTCTGTCAGCATGGGCGTCCGCTGAACTTCTTTCAGGGGGGGGGAATTATTTTAAGGTCATCCATGCTCGGTCCCTTTTTGACAATGTCATGAAGGGGAGGGGCTTAGTTATTATCACATAAAGCACAGGCATGCAAAGATTTGAGAAACCTGATGCAAAAGCTTAATAGAAGGATCAAGCTGCCATTGTCTGATTAGCAATTTCTAATTAGTTTTTATGTTTACACTAGTGACACTATTGAATGCACCACATAGCACAGGTATGTCCAAAGTCCGGCCCGCGGGCCAATCGCGGCCCGCGGACCGGTTTCGGACGGCCCGCCTGGTGATCTTGAAAATATATATCTTTTGTGGCCCCCAACTAATCCACGAGCGCCAGGGGCCACAAAAGATAGTATGCTGGCTGCCTTGGAGGAGAGGGACGAGTGCCGTGCATACAGGAGAGTATTTCCTGTTTACATGGCACCTGTGTAAAAGGAAGTCCTGTCTCCTGCGCTGCCATTGGACAACTGTTCTGTCCATCACAGGAGGCGGGACTTTCAATTAAAGAGGCCCGTCGAGAAGACAGGAGTTTCTCCTGTTTGTCTGTTGGCGCTTGTCCCGCCCCCTCCCTGTCTCCTCTGCAGGCTGCACTGACGATAATGGTGAGTCTGCATTCATGGCAATTTAGTGGGTGCTGCATTCATGGCAATTTAGTGGGTGCTGCATTCATGGCAATTTAGTGGGTGCTGCATTCATGGCAATACGGTGGGTGCTGCATTCATGGCAACGGAGTGGGTGCTGCATTCATGGCAACGGAGTGGGTGCTGCATTCATGGCAATACGGTGGGTGCTGCATTCATGGCAATACGGAGGATGCTGCATTCATGGCAATACGGTGAGGCTGCAGATGGGCACTGATTAGGCTGCATTGATGGGCACTGACCCTTAATTTGCTTCACAGTTCTTTATTTAAAATTTAAGATTTTTTTTCCCTGAAACGTCCTTTTTTAAATTGAAGGTGCGTGTTATAAGCCGATAAATACAGTATATCCAAATAATATGCCCAAGCTCATCTCTTCACCACACACGGCCACAAAGGCAAGAGAATTCTTGTTGGGCAGCGTATTAGTGCTCGGAGGAACACACTTAGACTGAATTTTAATGGTTTAACGAAAGTCAGGCAAAATGGTCGACCCTCAAGCATGTTCACTTCATCAAATCTGGCCCTCTTTGAAAAAAGTTTGGACACACCTGACATAGCATATAGAATGTACATCTTTCTATATTGCAATCTATTGAAATACATCTGTTGTGGCCATATTTGATCTTTATGAAAACAGCCTATACTGTATAGGTTGTTTTCATCAAGATCAAAATATGGCCGCCCAGAACAATACATTGCAATACAAAAACATGTACATTCTCTAATCTCTAGGCTATATTTATATGGGCTGATGGACATCATGGACTGGTATGCCTGAGAGTGAGAGACTGAGTAACTTCCAGTTCCATGCAAAGTGAAGAAGTCTGAAGATTATATAACATACACTGTCACACACACATATATTTTTCCAGCAATAGCTCAGCTCAGCTGTCCAACTTTACAAGCAGCAAATTGCAATATATAATATTCTCCTAACTGGCACAGTGGTGTGGCACAGCCTGTGCCACACCACTGTGCCAGTTAGGCGGAGAATATTATATATTGCAACTTGCTGTCGTAAAGTTGGACAGCTGAGCTGAGCTATTGCTGGAAAAATATATGTGACAGTGTATGTGTGTGTAACACAGTGTATGTGGCACTGCTGTCTGCTGCTCTTACCTGTGGTTCTCCAGCGATAGGCCCAGGGCAGGCACTGGCAGCGTATTCTCTCTCGTCTCAGGCTCGGCCACTGTACGCCACGCACGTGTGGGAGGAGGAGCCGGCGCAGCGCCGGCCTGATCAGCATAAGCATAGCAACATACTCAGTCATACATTTACAAATGCAACACAGAGGGTTAATCAAGCGCACTCAGGATAAGGGTCAAAAATAACAAAATAGGGAAGATAGTGAACACATTGGGTCAATGTCATATTAATCCATACTTGTAAACATGACTATACTGAACACATTGGGGCAATGTCATATTAGTCCATACTGGTGGAAATGAAAAATGACTAGTCCACAGAGAAGGCTGCCAGCTGACAGAACAGAAGGGATCTGGAATATGACAAAAAATACAAAAAAGAAGCACCTTCTAAGCGTAGCAGTCAGTGAAATTTATTAAAATATAAAACCAAGTACAGGTAATGCACTCACAAAAGAAGAGTAAAGGTGAGCTTATCTGAAAGGGGGTCCAGGGTAGTAAAGTTCATCCGCTTGTCCCGGAGATGTAATGCTGTATGTCCAGAGTAGTGATGAGCCGAACACCCCCGGGTTCGGTTCGCACCAGAACCCGCGAACGGACCGAAAGTTCGAACGAACATTAGAACCCTATTAAATACAATGGATGCGAACGTTCGAATTCTAAAGTGCTAATTATAACAACTATTATGCATGTTATTGTCATAAATAGGGTTTGGGAACCCGGGTTGTGCACCAGGGGACATGTATCAATGCAAAAAGAAGTTTTAAAAACGGTCGTTTTTCGGGAGCAGTCATTTTAATGATGCATAAAGTGAAAAAAAAAAAGTCAAATATTCCTTTAAATATCGTACCTGGGGGGTGTCTAAAGTATGCCTGTGAAGTGCCACGTGTTTCCCGTGTTTAGAACTGTCCCTGCACAAAATGACACTTCTAAAGGAAAAAAAAGCCATTTAAAACTGCTTGCGGCTTTAATGTAATGTCTGGTCCCGGTAATATGGATGAAATTCTTTAAGAAAAATGGCATAGCTACCCCATGACCCCCCCCCTACCCCAGCCCATTACCAGCCCCTTTGGGTCTTGTATGGATATAAAGGGGAACCCCGCACATAAAATAAAAAAGGCCCTATATACTCTGAACAGCCGTATACAGGCGGTGCATACAAGACAGGGACTGTAGGTTTGTTCTTATGTAGAATCTGTTTGTAATTTTGAACAGGTACATTGTTGAAGTGTAGCTCCAGCCCAAAAATCTATTTTTAAACTTTTTGGGAAACATAGGTAAGGGTTATCACCCCTGTAACATTTGTTTTGCTGTCTGTGCCCCTGTTCAGAACATTTCACCTCACTTTCCGTCCCAATGACAACTGTTTTTGAAATGTGGTGTTTTTCTTGAAACAAGGATTGCTGATAAAGCATCAGTACAGATGAGACCCCTTTCTCCCATATTTATTCTTACAGGAGAGAATTTTCCTTTCTAGGGGTAGATTTCCTCTCACTTCCTGTTGTCTTCTTTCGTTTGCAAGTAGGAGTCGTTTGTAAGTTGGATGTTTGAAAGTAGGGACCTGCCGTATATACTCTGCAGAAATAGGCCCCTTAGTTGTTGGTGTTGGCACAACACTGTAAGCACTCAGTTACTCTTGGTTGGTGCTGGAACGCCCTGCTGTCAACTATTATATCAGGAATTTTAATTACATATAATTGTTGAACAGTGGTAGTAAAAATTGGGGCTTTGATGGTGGTGCTGGTGCCACAACACTGTAAGCCCTGACAGTTACTCTTGGTGGGTGCAGCAATGGGCCCTGCTGTGAATTATTAGATCAAGAATTGTAATTACATGCCCCTTTTGAACAGGGGCTGAAAAATTGGGCCTTTCGTGGTGGTGGTGGTGGTGGCGTTGCCACAAGACTGTAAGCCCTCAGAGTTACTCTTGGTGGGTGCAGCAATGGACCCTGCTGTGAATTATTAGATCAAGAATTGTAATTGCATGCCCCTGTTGAACAGGGGCTGAAAAATTGGGCCTTAGGCACTGGTGGCACAACACTACAACCCCTCACAGATACTGTACTTGGAGCACAGCAATGAGCCCTGTTGCAAAGTATTGCTTCAAAAATTGTAATGACACGCCCCTGTTAAACAGGGGCTGAAAAATTGGGCCTTAGGCACTGGTGCCACAACACTCCAACCCCTCACAGATACTGTACTTGGAGCACAGCAATGAGCCCTATGGCAAATTATTGCTAAAAAAATTGTAATTACACGCCCCTGTAAAACAGGGGCTGAAAAATTGGGCCTTAGCCACTGGTGGCGGCACCCATAAACAAAAATGATCTTCCAAGCTATCATCATCAATCGTATCATTGAGGACTCGGAGGAGGAGGATAGCCAGTCAACATAACAGCACAGGCACTCAGCATCAGCATCAGTCTTGAAGGGATGTGACATGTTAAAATCAATTAGTCTGTTATATCAGCATCAGGTGTGTGGTAGCTGGTGGTGATCCAAGACTGGTTCATCTTGATGAAAGTCAGTCGATCAACCGAGTCGGTGGACAGGCGCACCCTGTGATCCGTGACAAATCCTCCAGCAGCACTGAATGTGCGTTCCGAAAGAACGCTGGATGCAGGACAGGCCAGTAGCTCAATTGCATACTGTGCAAGCTCTGGCCAGTGATCCATCCTCAAGACCCAGTAAGCCAGAGGATTTTCGGTGGGGAAGGTTTCCAAGTCTGACCTTGCCCCTAGATATTCCTGCACCATGTTTATCAGACGCTGGCGATGGTTGCTGGAACCGATCATACTTTGGGGCTGCGGACTAAAGAATTGTCTGAACGCATCGGTCAGACGGCCACCTTCCCCACCGCTCCTTCTTTGACTGGCCGAAGCCTCAGCAACTCGTTGTCCAGGACCAGGAGTTTGTAACCTCCCAGTCTCTGGGAACGCGTTGCACAGACCTTTCTGCAAGGCCTCCCGGAGTTGTCTCATCCTCTGCTCCCTCTGCGACGGTAACATAAGGTCCGCAACCTTACCCTTGTACCGTGGATCAAGGAGAGTGGCCAGCCAGTAATGGTCCCTCTCCTTGATCCGAAGAATACGAGGATCCTTCCGCAGACTTTGCAGGATCAGGGAGGCCATGCAGCGTAGGTTTGCTGAGGCATTCGCTCCGGAGTCCTCTGAGTCACTAAGGACGACATGATCCGCAGCCACCTCCTCCCAGCCACGTACAAGTCCACTGGTTTCTTGGGACTGTAAATCATCCCTAAAAGACTGCTGCTGATGATGCTGAGTGCCAGCCTCCACCTCCATGCTGACACAATCCTCCTCCTCCTCCTCCTCCTCCTCCTCTTCCTGTGCGATGGGTGGGACAGAAGGAACACTGTCTGGGTAAAGGGGGCCCTGAGAGGCAAGGAAGTCCTCCTCTTCCTGCCTCTGTTCTGCCTCAAGTGCCCTGTCCATTATTCCACGCAGCGTGTGCTCCAACAGGTGGACAAGAGGTACAGTGTCACTGATGCATGCACTGTCACTGCTCACCATCCTCGTGGCCTCCTCAAATGGTGCCAGGACAGTGCATGCATCCCTGATCATGCCCCACTGGCGTGGAGAAAAAAAAACAAGCTCCCCTGACCCTGTCCTGGTGCCGTAGTCGCACAGGTACTCATTGATGGCCCTCTGCTGCGTGTGCAGCCGCTGCAGCATGGCCAACGTTGAGTTCCACCTGGTGGGCATGTCACATATAAGGCGGTTCTTGGGCAGGTTCAACTCCTTTTGCAGCTCAGCCAGGCGAGCACTGGCATTATAAGATCTGCGGAAATGCACACAGACTTTCCTGGCCTGCCTCAGGACATCCTGTAAGCCCGGGTACCTGCCCAAGAACCGCTGCACCACCAGGTTAAGGACGTGAGCCACACAGGGCACATGGGTCAGTTGTCCCTGTCGGAGGGCGGAGAGGAGGTTGGTGCCATTGTCGCAACCCACCATTCCTGGCTTAAGCTGGCGTGGCGTCAACCACCTCTCGGCCTGGCCCTGCAGAGCAGACAGGACCTCTGCCCCAGTGTGGCTTCTGTCCCCCAAACACACCAGCGCAAGCACGGCATGGCATCTTTTTGCCTGCGTACTTGCGTAGCCCCGTGAACGGCTACGGAGCACCGCTGGTTCATAGGACAAACCACAGGAAGAGGCCATGGAGGAAGAAGAAGAGGAGGGGGTGGAGGAGAGAGGTGTGTCACAACCAGTAGTAGCATTTTGGAGGCGTGGCGGTGGGACAACCTCCAACACTACTGCACCTTGTCCTGCATCCTTCCCAGCTGCCAAAAGAGTGACCCAATGGGCCGTGAAAGAAAGGTAACGTCCCTGTCCATGCCTGCTGGACCATGAGTCAGCGGTAATATGCACCTTACCGCTGACCGCCCTGTCCAGCGAGGCCAAGACATTGCCTTCCACATGCCGGTAGAGAGCCGGAATAGCCTTCCGTGAGAAAAAGTGGCGTTTGGGAACCTGCCACTGAGGAACCGCACATTGCACAAACTCACGGAAGGGGGCCGAGTCTACCAACTGAAAAGGCAGCAGTTGAAGCGCTAGCAATTTAGCCAAGCTAGCATTCAACCGCTGGGCATGTGGATGGCTGGGAGTGAACTTCTTTCGACGGTCCAGCAGCTGGGGCAGGGAAATTTGCCTGCTAGAATCGGACGTCGGTGTACTGCTAGCAGAGTGGCCGCAAGTACTTGGCTGTGACACACCTAATTCTACACCTTCATTCCTCTCAGTGCATGTTTCAGAGAGGACTGAAGTTATAGTGGGGTTGGAGATCCCAGCTGATGCGGTGCAAGGAGAGGTCCGCTTTGTTCTTTGGTGTGGGTCTTTGAGGTAGGCTTGCCAACGAGCTGCATGGCAGGTCAACATATGTCTGGTCAGGCATGTGGTACCCAAGCGGCTGATGTTTTGGCCACGCGATATACGCTTGAGACATATGTTGCAAACAGCAGCTGTGCGATCTGATGCACTAGCCTCAAAAAAGGCCCACACCAAAGAACTTTTTGAATGACGGGCAGAGGCAGCGCCCTGCACAGGCGGAGCTCTGCGGTGTGATTCCGTCGGTGTACTGCCCTTACGCTGGCCACCAAAGGGCATCCTGCCTCGTTGGAGATGTGCCTCCTCCTCATCCTCCTCCTCCTCCTCTCTCCTATTAGGCACCCACGTGGAGTCAGTGACCTCATCATCACCTCCCTCCTCATCACTGGAGGCAATCTGGCAGTATGCTGCAGCTGCTGGAACATGACTGCCAGATTGGTGTCCTTCTTGAGCATCCCCTCTGTCTGCTCTCACGCTACTGCCTTCCTCTAGCTGGGTTTCATCATCAGACCCTTCGAAACGCTGGGCATCCTCCTGGAGCATGTACCCAACACTGTGCTGAAACAGTTCGGGGGACTCCTCAGGAGGAGGACATGGTGGGTCTAGGGAAGGAGTGACTGATGATGAGTCTGACATTGATACCAGGGAAGAGGACGCTTTGGCAGCTGCTTTTCCAGTACCCTGAGCCTGGGTGAGAGAGGATGAGGAGGAGGAGGAGGGCTTGGTCATCCACTCTACCAAGTCTTCGGCATGATGTGGCTCAACATGTCCAGCTGCCGAAAAGAAGGACAAGCGTGTCCCATGGCCATGTGCTGATGACAATGCACCGCGTCCACGACCAGCACTGTTGCCCCCAGACACAGAGCCTGCTTGCCCTCTTTTATTGCCTCCTGACTGTCTGCCTCTCCTTGTTTGCCTTCCAGACATTCTAATAGATGGCCTGCAGGGAGATGGGAAAAAAGCAATAAGGGCTACCTTCAGGTGTCCTTCTCTGTCCCTTGAAACAAGGACTTTGACAGTGAAAGAAACTGACACACTCTCCCTACCTACAGTTTTCTGTCCCTAGAATTTTTTTTTTTTTTAAGCACAATTTAGCACAAGGAGAATTCACTCACTGTCCTTCCAGGTCCCTGGAAACAAGGACTTTGACAGTGAAAGAAACTGACACACTCTCCCTACCTACAGTTTTCTGTCCCTAGAAAAAATGTTTTTTTTTAAGCACAATTTAGCACAAGGAGAATTACCTCACTGTCCTTCCAGGTCCCTGGAAACAAGGACTTTGACAGTGAAAGAAACTGACACACTCTCCCTACCTACAGTTTTCTGTCCCTAGAAAAAATGTTTTTTTTAAGCACAATTTAGCACAAGGAGAATTACCTCACTGTCCTCCCAGGTCCCTGGAAACAAGGACTTTGACAGTGAAAGAAACTGACACACTCTCCCTACCTACAGTTTTCTGTCCCTAGAAAAAATGTTTTTTTTAAGCACAATTTAGCACAAGGAGAATTACCTCACTGTCCTTCCAGGTCCCTGGAAACAAGGACTTTGACAGTGAAAGAAACTGACACACTCTCCCTACCTACAGTTTTCTGTCCCTAGAAAAAATGTTTTTTTTAAGCACAATTTAGCACAAGGAGAATTACCTCACTGTCCTTCCAGGTCCCTGGAAACAAGGACTTTGACAGTGAAAGAAACTGACACACTCTCCCTACCTACAGTTTTCTGTCCCTAGAAAAAATGTTTTTTTTAAGCACAATTTAGCACAAGGAGAATTACCTCACTGTCCTTCCAGGTCCCTGGAAACAAGGACTTTGACAGTGAAAGAAACTGACACACTCTCCCTACCTACAGTTTTCTGTCCCTAGAAAAAATGTTTTTTTTAAGCACAATTTAGCACAAGGAGAATTACCTCACTGTCCTTCCAGGTCCCTGGAAACAAGGACTTTGACAGTGAAAGAAACTGACACACTCTCCCTACCTACAGTTTTCTGTCCCTAGAAAAAATGTTTTTTTTAAGCACAATATAGCACAAGGAGAATTCACTCACTGTCCTTCCAGGTCCCTGGAAACAAGGACTTTGACAGTGAAAGAAACTGACACACTCTCCCTACCTACAGTTTTCTGTCCCTAGAAAAAATGTTTTTTTTAAGCACAATTTAGCACAAGGAGAATTACCTCACTGTCCTTCCAGGTCCCTGGAAACAAGGACTTTGACAGTGAAAGAAACTGACACACTCTCCCTACCTACAGTTTTCTGTCCCTAGAAAAAATGTTTTTTTTAAGCACAATTTAGCACAAGGAGAATTACCTCACTGTCCTTCCAGGTCCCTGGAAACAAGGACTTTGACAGTGAAAGAAACTGACACACTCTCCCTACCTACAGTTTTCTGTCCCTAGAAAAAATGTTTTTTTTAAGCACAATTTAGCACAAGGAGAATTACCTCACTGTCCTTCCAGGTCCCTGGAAACAAGGACTTTGACAGTGAAAGAAACTGACACACTCTCCCTACCTACAGTTTTCTGTCCCTAGAAAAAATGTTTTTTTTAAGCACAATTTAGCACAAGGAGAATTACCTCACTGTCCTTCCAGGTCCCTGGAAACAAGGACTTTGACAGTGAAAGAAACTGACACACTCTCCCTACCTACAGTTTTCTGTCCCTAGAAAAAATGTTTTTTTTAAGCACAATTTAGCACAAGGAGAATTACCTCACTGTCCTTCCAGGTCCCTGGAAACAAGGACTTTGACAGTGAAAGAAACTGACACACTCTCCCTACCTACAGTTTTCTGTCCCTAGAAAAAATGTTTTTTTTAAGCACAATTTAGCACAAGGAGAATTACCTCACTGTCCTTCCAGGTCCCTGGAAACAAGGACTTTGACAGTGAAAGAAACTGACACACTCTCCCTACCTACAGTTTTCTGTCCCTAGAAAAAATGTTTTTTTTAAGCACAATATAGCACAAGGAGAATTCACTCACTGTCCTTCCAGGTCCCAGGAAACAAGGACTTTGACAGTGAAAGAAACTGACACACTCTCCCTACCTACAGTTTTCTGTCCCTAGAAAAAATGTTTTTTTTAAGCACAATATAGCACAAGCACAAAACACACTGACACTCTCCCTACCTATCCTTCTCTTTCCCTAAACTAAAGGAATCCAGGTTAAGCAAGAAAGAAATAAAAGTCACTGTCCCTGCCTATGCTGCTCTATCCCTGCTCCGGAACACACTACACTAGGCCGCCGTGCTGGCGGCCTTTTATAGTGTGGGGCGTGTACTAAACCCCCTCAGCAATAATTGGCCACAGGCATCCTGCCTGTGGCCAATCATTGCTCTCCTCGCTGCCGGCGCTGTGATTGGCCAAGCATGCGGGGTCACAGTGCATGCTTGGCCAATCACAGCGCCTGGATGACACTGCGATGGCGTAGTGCATTGTGGGCCGTTCGCGTCACTCGAATTTGGCGCGAACGGCCCAAATCGTTCGATCTTCGTCGAACGATCGAACAGCCAAAGTTCGAGTCGAACGTATGTTCGACTCGAACACGAAGCTCATCCCTAGTCCAGAGATGGAGGGAAGATGGTGTCTCTGAGCCTCTTCTCAGGAGTCGTCGGTGTTCACCGTGGAGCGGAACCACTCACTCCTACATTTACACAGGCCATTCAGCAAGTCGTCTTCACCATGTCTAGATGCCTAAATGCATTGAGTTGCTGCTTTGTGATTGGCTGATTAGCAATTTGTTTTACCAAGAAATTGAACAGTTGTAACTAATAAAGTGGCCGGTGAGTGTATATTCACTCTTAATCAAATCTATATATTTAGAATAAATTCCAAAGCACAAAAATTTCCCAATATTCAAACATGTCATGACATTTTTGCCACAACATCCTATGCTGTGTTGCCATGTGTTAAATCCCATTGCCTTAGTCCATTGCGGTGCTAATCAAAATAAATGGCACTGCAATACATCAATGTATAAAAGGTGTGTTATCGTGAATTGACGTAATTAATACTTACCGGTAGATGTCAATTTGTAACCAAATCCTTGGATTTAGGGTGTTGTTCCCATCAGGTTTGTTCATGGCTGGCCAACATTTACTTATTGTTGCCGATCTGCCATCATATCCCCATAGATAGATTTAGTCTACAGTATATAAGCTTTAACATGGTAACATCATTTCAAAGATGACTTTCAATAATATTTTTAAATTTGCATCTTACCTTGTTGATCTTGCCATTATGGTCTTTGTTTAGGGTAACAATGCTCTGTCCATGTATACCAATTGTATAGGGTAATAGTAAAGGATTATTCAGTGCTGCTGTGTGCCAACATGCCTATAAATACATGAAAAAGCAAGGATAATGGATGGTGGGGACTAAGGATGTGTATGTGTTCTGAACTGTTGATATGTAGATATAGGATTGTAGATCTGTACATTACCAGTCTATTCCCTGAAGAACATTTCTATTGAAATGTGTTAGGTTTATCCACCCTGGTATATCTACTTCATGGTAAGATCTGTCTATATTATAAAGTCCTGCTTTAAAAAACTATTAGCAGGGAGGCTCTTTATTGCAGAAGAATAATGCACTGCCCGCAGTCTTCTTTACAATGTATACTGAGCTGCATAAGCTCAGCTAGGTTTACATTTTGGCACCGTGCCTGTGTGCCAGGCTGAACATCGCCTATTTGGCAAACACACAAATTTGCAGGCCGCTGTGTCCTTAACAACGGATGAGTCATCAGCTCTCAATGGGCTTCCTCGCTAACAGCTGAATGACCATTGTCTGCAATAGAAAAATGTGAAAAAACTGCATAGCCCCCCCCCAAATCCAGGAAAGGTGGAGTCTGAGAGCCCCCCCTCCTTGCCATACCAGGCCACATGCCCTCAACATAGGGGAGGGTGCTTTGTCCCCATGTTAATGGTGACAAGGGCCTCTTACCTACAACCCTGGGGTGTGGTTGTGGGATCAGTGGGCAGGGGGCTTATCAGAATCTGGAAGCCCCCTTTAACAAGGGGGCCCCCAGATCCTGGCCCCCGGTACATTGTACCCCTACTCATTCACCCAAAAAAGTTTCAAAAATAAATACACAAACACAGTTTTTGACAATTCCTTTAATAAAAAAATAAAATAAATGCCCCCCCCCCAATGTACACCCGCCGCCACTGACGGACTAGAAAAAAGAAATGCTTCATCCGCAACGAAGGCTACCCGCCATGTGCCTGCTCCACCATCTGACAGTTGTTGAATAGATAAGGGGTGGGGTCATCTGGCAACGTCACCTGGTGGCACTGCCCACGTGACGTCACCGACCCAGCATGCACCAATCGGTGATGTCACACGGAGGCAGTGCCACCAGGTGATATCGCCAGGTGGCTCCGCCCCTTACTTATTTAAGACCTGTCAGATGGCGGAGCAGGCACACGCCGGTTAACCTTCATTGCGGGCAGAGCGGATTTTTTTAGGGTACAGCGGTGGCGTAGAGGGTCGTGATTGACGATGGAGCTACATCAGGAGACATTGTTTTTTTATTTTTAAGAAAGGTATTGCCAAAGGGGCTTCCAGATTCCGATAAGCCCCCTGCCTCAGATCACCACAGCCCAGGGTTGTCAGGAAGAGGCCCTTGTCCCCCTGTTGAGGGCGTGTGGCCTGGTATGAATTTGGGGGGGACCCCATGTTGTTTTTTTATTTTGGCGTGGGGTTCCTTGTAAAATCCATACCAAACCCAAAGGGCCTGGTATGGATTGGGGAGGGACCCCCGAGTCCTTTTTTTTAAAACAATTTTGTATTGCTGGCCATGGTATTGTACTGTTGCTGGCAATTTAAATGTCATTTTTATATATATATATATATATATAGGAAGGCTGGTATGCTAGCCTGAAATTATGGGAGGAGTTCGAGGGGTACTTATACAGACCATCCACGAGGGTCAGAGTCGGCTGTAGTGCGCGGTATTCGTCGTCATCAGCCGACGCCTTACGACTCGCAACGTCCGTGTAGTTGCTTTCGTACCTTCCAGCTTCGCTCGCAGTTGATCGTATCCCCGCTCGCGGTCGCAGGTAGGACCGCCCGTTACCGTTCGTACGAATCGTAGCGCCGGTACACGTTTCTTCTTTTACAAAAATCACACGGTTCATAACCCTGTGTTTTCCGTCTGCATCGTATGTTTATCGACTAGTCCAGTTGTCTTTCGTACCCTGTCACACCCACGTTGCTACCGGTAACGGTCCGTCCAGACACTACGGCTCTCAGAGCTGTTGTACGAATTACTCACAGCTCGCAAGGCTCTCGCCTCAGTCGCACATCCGATACCCAGTCGTCGGACTGGTATCCCACACTGCACTTCCTTATCCCTAGTCACTGATGCCCTACACCTCCTACGATACTCTCCCTTCACCTTACTGATGCCCCACACCTCCTACTTACACCATACACCAAACAGTCTGGGCCGGCTCTTGTCGCTAACAATCGGCACTACAGGCCGGACCCTCGACAATCACAAGCCCCTTCAACTTCGAAACATCGAACACCCGTCCGAATCCAGCCGTATCTCCGGCGCTACGATTCGGACCCGGGAAATTCAAATCCCCGCCTTGCACTCGTTATCAGCCCGTATACAGGCACAGCATCGGCTTAGAGATTCGGATCTCTGGCATCCACGTTGGTTCCGAGCACAGTCGCACCACCGGCTCATCGGCTCGGACCTACAAACATCGAACCGCTAAACCATCCGAATTCAGTCGTAGCATAGGCTCAAACTTTCGAACCAATGGCATTCCCAAGCGATCCGAGTCCAGTCGCTTCACCGGCTCAATCAACTCGGATCTCTAGCAACTGACCCTCCTATCCGATCCGAACCCAGTCGTAGCATCGGCTCAAAGGTTCGGATCCTCCGCTAACATGCCGATCTGGGCTCAGTCGCACCACCGGCTCATCGGCTCGGGTCCACAAACATCGAACTTTCGAGCCGATCCGAATTCAGTCGTAGCAGCGGCTCAAATTTTCGGCTCTACGGCATTTTCAATCGGTCGAGTCACAGTCGCACCACCGGCGCATACCGCTCCGATCTTCAGCAGTAAACTTCTTTAGCCGACCCGAATCCAGTCGTAGCATCGGCCCCAAGTTCGGATCCTCGGCTGAAACAACCAATTCGTTCGCAGTCGCATACCCGGCTCTAAGCAGCTCCGACCCATACCTCCGATACAACGTCGAACGTCTCAGAACGTTACGAATCCAGCCGTAGCATCGGCCACAATGATTCGAACCCCAAGCCGCTATACACACGCATTACTTACCACTCCCGTTTCATCACGAAACGGCCATCCCCACACACTCGAAAGTCACAAACTCTTCTTCTTTCGTCTCCTTAAGGCATTTGTTCCTCGCAAGCGCTGCGAGCGTTCGACGAGTGGTTGCACACCAGCCACTCACCTCCTCCAGTAGTCAAACGGCTACTCACCGATTTCTCTATCCCTTTCCACCACACACGTCAGTTTAGATTGAGTTTCCATCCCGTCCACCCTGCAATCCAGGTCGGATGATATCTCCCGATAAAAAAAAAAAAAAAGGGGGGCAGGGGGTCTTACACACTTCTTCACCCGGAGCTACCTACCGCTCCCACAACTCTTCAGGCCTACAAAAAACAAAAAAAAATAAAAAAAAAATAAAAATAAAATATATATATATAATAATAAATAAATAAATAAATAAATAAATAAATAAATAAATAAATAAAATAAATAAATAAATAAATAAATAAAAATAAATAAATAAATAATAATAAAAAAAAAAAGAAAAAATATATATATATATATAATAAAAAAATAAAAAAATAAAGAATATATATATATATATATCTCCATGTCACCCTCCTCACAGGTCCCGGTCGACCCATGTCTCGACCTCAACCAAGACAGGGCTCAAGTCAGGTGCGTAAACGCAAGGCCCCTCCTTGCTTTCTCTCCGCACTCTTTCACGACATATTTGCCTTCACATACACAATTCGACCGCTCACCAGGCGCTAGCAACTGCCACATACTTCTACGCATGACACTCTGTTTTCGAAGCCGATCCGAGATCCTTCACTACGCAGACAAGGTCACCAACATCACCTTGCTGGCAGTGCAGGAGTTGGCAGACCGACTACACGTCATTGAACTACAGATCGAAACATTCCTACTTAGTATACCAGACTCCAGCTACCCGCCCCAGTACGCCCTGGGGGCTCTGGTTCATCAGTCTGTGCCAAGCACAGACGGCACCCGAGCTATCGGTTACCTAGCCAGTCACCTCCTGGCTCACCTCGGTTGCCACGCACTCTTTTGAGTTTTCTAAATTACACTCAACAAGCGCTCGTACGCAAAACTTGGCTATCCTCTGCGCCTGTCATTCC
Organism: Rana muscosa; assembly: GCA_029206835.1. Classification (NCBI taxonomy): domain Eukaryota; kingdom Metazoa; phylum Chordata; class Amphibia; order Anura; family Ranidae; genus Rana; species Rana muscosa. The sequence goes on along the minus strand of CM055122.1, from coordinate 952,707,609 downwards.
TTATTCTGTCCATCCTCCCTTCCTTCTCCCTACCCACTTTCGTACCTCCTCTATCCCCTCCATACCTGGCATCTCACTCTATAAACATACATTCCCCCCCCCTTTTCTTTCTCGTTTTTTCTCCAACCCCCAACATGTCGCAGACCGACTGCGATGACTTTACCTTCGTCCCATCGTCACCACGTTCGGGTTCAGCGGACGACTCCACACAGTTCCTCAGGGCTGGACCATCCCCAGGCTTACAGCCGAACTACGCCGTAGGGGCATCCCCTACCCGGCCACGGCCAGGGAAACCAAGCTGTTAGGCTGCTGTTCCATAACCAGCGGCAACTCTACCAGACAAATTCCGCTGCAGTCGATATCCTCGGCATTACTCAGCTACACGCCTTGGTGACCACACTGGCAACCGCAGTCACCGACGTCCAGGCTAGAGTAGGGGCCCTGGAAACACGGTCAGCCGCGCCCCTATCAGCCCCAGTCTCCACCGTCGTTACCGAACCCCCCACTGTAGGTACGCCCGACGCTTGCACCCCTTTTTCTTCGCACCTGGTCCCAGCGGGCATCAGGAAGGACATCCTAAGCGATAAGACGCGAACCTAGCGTCCCCACGCATCTTCGGCACAGGTCATAACAGGGAACAAGCCGCGTGCCTAGGGGGACGTCTCAGTCATCCTAATGGCCAAGGACCCCAGGCTCGCTCGCAAACTCGAAAGCGACAAGTTCGTGGTAGCCTCTGGAAGCCTTAGAGATGTAACCAGTCCTCCCAGTCAGACTAGGATGTCCAATTTGAGCACCGGGGGGCGCAGCCATCTCCAGCAACTTAATTTCAAGGGTTGCTTTTACCCCACCGCAAACTTCTGCACATCCGCCTCCTGTGCCAGAAGGCTCTCCCTAGAAATACCTGCGGCGCCAAGCAGCAGAGTCCAGCTGGACCAGGCCACATGCACTTTGGGCGGCTCGACTTTCTCTCCTCACACCCAACTTCCTCTCTAGCAGCCTTTCTAGTACAGGGGACACTACAGGGTTCCACACCGGACTCGTTACACTGCCTGACTCATTCCAAAACTACCCAGTCAAACTCCTGCATACCCTCATAGGAGTTCTCCCGATGGTTTAGGATTCTTGTGAGATCTAAGAAATCCAAGAGAGGTCTTTAAAACCTTGACGTGCCCAGAACCGTGAAGAAAGTAGAAAGACCGGCACAGTTCATCTCCTTCCTGGTAATCATTCTAGACAAACGCGCCATGCGGGCCAGCCCACCTCTCGGTAGATTGACCCACATCGGGACAGTCATCCATACGTCCACCGACACGCAAGGGTGCACTAACCCACAGCTACAATCCCTACTGAGCATGCTCAAACCACGATGAGGATCGTCTCTCAAGGGCGATCCTTTATCGCACGCTTCTTAGTGTTCCTCTCCCAGGCACAAGACCCTGACCAAGTCATTAAGCTAGACGCAGCCTCCGTAGCAGGATCCGGCCATGGGGGACCAATTCCTTGAGACCGGATAGGTAGACCCTTGTTTATCCCATCAGCATTTTCCTCGTCACCTCAGATAATCACGGACGTAGCAGCTTCCACAAGCTTCGCCGCAACTTTTGGCCATCATTGGTTTCAGGAGATCCGATCCATCAGAGATGCTCACAATTCCGCTTTTAGTCAGTCCTCCTCTCTATTTGAGATCTACCCCATAGTCGCAGCAACTCAAGTACGGGGCAGCCCCGGGCAGGACAGACTGCCACGTTCGCCACAGACAACCAGGCTACAGTCACAGTCGTTAACAAAGGCAGGTCAATAAATCGTTGTCCGTCATGTCCTTCCCACGCAGGCCGTTGCTACTTTCCCTACATCATCAGCTCAGTAGCCTCAGTGTCCACATCCCCGGTCAATGCAACACCTCGGCCGACGCGCTATCCCGCTTGACCATGCCACATCCTCTCACAGAAGCCGGAGCCGACTCGACCATGTCCGGCGTCCCACATTAGTCGCAACCAACTCTGGAATCGGATAGCACCTCCATGGTGCTACCTCCCTCGTCAATGCATCCTGATCCGCCAACACACTACAGGTGGCGGCAACCACACTCTAGTACCAAATGCTTACCAGTGACCAGCGCCATACTCCGGGACATGTCTGCTATCCTTTCACGTTCTCCCCTCGGTCTATGGCCCAGCCTGGTAGTTCAAGCAGCCACTTACCTAGCCTTTTACGATTTTACGGCCGGCGAATTACTATCACCAGCCCTAAATGCTGAGTACTACTCGGGCACCACCCGACTTGCCACCGAAGTCATTTCATCCTACACCCGACGGTGTCGGAAATGATACAACCCGGTCCCGGAGTAGACATTAAACCTTTCCAGACACACAACGCCATGGCCGTTCTACGGTAATTGGTAAACTCTGCTGTCCGAGCCATCTGAGGACAGCCCTCTACTACCTTTCCCAACTGAACCCCTAAGCGGGAACCAGTTCGTCAGCCACGTCAGAACACTCCTGAGCATCTCGGGCCTTGACCCAGGATGTTACTCAGGACTCGCTTTCGCATTAGACCAGCCCCAGCAACATCACGAAACAGAGTTCCTGACCACGCAATAAGGAAGATAGGCAGGTGGAAATCCTCGTGTTTCGCCCAACACGTCCCCGATCCTCAGTCAGAAATATCACGAGCCTTTAACAGTCTCGCTCTATAATGGTTTACCTGACATAATAGGTCAATTCCTTCCTAACCTTGTGTGACTTTTTGGCCCCTTTCTTTGGCATACCGTACAAAAGGCCAGGCCACACTTCAGGTCTTATTTGTGTTGTTAGTCTTGTGACGTGTTTATGTGATCCATATCTCTTCGGACAGAGGGCTCCGACCATAAATAGGAAGGCTGGTATGCTAGCCTGAAATTATGGGAGGAGTTCGAGGGGTACTTATACAGACCATCCACGAGGGTCAGCGTCGGCTGTAGTGCGCGGTACCCACCCACCCATATCTCCCTTTTCTAGGGCACTCCTCTACAACAATTCTCAGCAGAATCATCTATCACTTCTATTCAGGTATGGCCCCTTTCTTTGGCATACCGTACAAAAGGCCAGGCCACACTTCAGGTCTTATTTGTGTTGTTAGTCTTGTGACGTGTTTATGTGATCCATATCTCTTCGGACAGAGGGCTCCGACCATAAATATATATATATATATATATATATATATACAAAACAAAGGGTGTATACAGGCCTACAATACACCACTCAGCGCCACAAACACAGCTTTGCTCAACCTAAGCAGTAGGTAAAATATCTAAAAACCAAAATGGTATAAAGGACTAAGCAGCAAACTGAGTTCCCTAGTGGTATACTAGAGCAACTCTTCCCTAAGCAGCCGTTTAAAACTAAAAAGTGATTAATAAGGGTATAAACATAAAAACAATAATGATGTTTCAAAATATTACCAAAACAGCGCTAAATGTTGGTATGAATTAGGTGACCAACATCACCTTAAAAGGTGTCAAACAGTTTTAAGACAGATAAACAGTGCAGAGGTGTCAGAAAGTGTCCATAAATGATCGTGGATAATAGCAGCGTGCACCTTCACCGTAACATCCAGGTCCACCCAGTGGGAACACACTCCCCCAGAGGGGTTTAAACTCACCGAAGCAAGATCTATATATCAAGCCTTGACAACAGGAGGATAATCAACACCAAACACGAACTGCACTCGCATCAGTCAGGGAAACATCAGATCAATGGAGGCTCAGACGTAGCAATAAATGAATAGAAAAAAAGCCCATAGCATAATTCTATTTATTAATAAAAACCCCCCACATCACAGCACCCTTCATATAATAAACGTACATCAGGTAAAACAGTAGTGAGCATATAGATGTACTTCACCGTTTCTACTGAGTATCGATCCGTCCCATCAGCGTGTAAGAGGAAGTAACTTACTTCCGGGTCCGGCTCAGTGAAGCGCATACATCACTTCCGTTTGCGTCGTGTAGGTCACGCCCTGACGCGTTTCGTCATATCCTGACTTCGACAGAGGGCGTGCCTACACGACCAAGCCACCCTCCTTATAAAGACACTCCCTACACCACCCGCACCAATCAGCGCCTCCATATCACGGCAATGGGTGCACAATGCGGTAGCTATGGAAACCACTGAAGGCATATATAGGTGGGAAGGAGGATCAAAAGGAGCAAATTGCACTTCATTCATAGACATGGGAAACATAAGCCGATGTCATGAATAGGGGCATACATATGCAATATTCATAGCACACATAATAAACATAGCAAAAATAGTAATTAAAATTAATTAATTAAAATCACTATTCACACAATAATGATAACAGTTAAATAATAATAAAAAAAAAATCTAAACCGATATAACATTAAAAACCAGTATAAATGAAACAAAATCCATACTGTTTAAATCATTAAAATCTTAAATACCCATAATACACACATTCTGAATAAAAATGCTAAAATCAGATATACTATGTAAAAGAGCTAGACAAGAGCAAAGATACATAATCAAAAATCACTAATGAAGCAATTGATATCAAGATCTATGTTTAACCCTTTCGGCGAAAGCGTGTCAACCGAAAATATCCATTGGGTCTCTCGCTTCGACAGATCTCTAACTAGATTAGACCCTCTCCACATGGGTTTCAAATGGTCTATTCCCCAGAATCTGAGGCCAGTGGGGTCCTGATTATGGCACAATTTAAAATGTAAAGACACATTGTGATCTTTAAATCCCAGTTTAATATTAGCTATGTGTTCAGCTATTCTAATTTTTAATTGACGCTTAGTGCGACCTATATAGATAAGCCCGCAAGGGCACTGAAGGGCATATACAACATAAGATGTATTGCATGTAATAAATTCACGAATAGTGAACTCCCTATTATTTGAGGTGGAAATGAAATTTTCTACAGCCCTCAATGGTCTATTCACCTCTCTACATGCTCGACACCTCCTACAAGCAAAGAACCCATCTCGGTCCCAGAAAGTAGAGGGTCTAGATGGTGGATCCAGGACTTTTCTTACAATTTTATCTGCAAAACTACATGCCCGTCTATATATAAACCCTGGTTTTTGAGGAAGGACTGCCGACAGCACTTTATCCATACGGAGAACATGCCAATGAGTGGCAAAGATCTCCTCCACCTCCCTATACTGGGAGTGGAACCCTGAGATAAAATTCCACTCACGTCCTGTGTCTGGCTGGCAAACCGCCACATCTCTAAGGAAGTCCTCTCTGGGGCGTAGGGCTAAATCTTGAATAATGGTGTTTAATGATTCCTCATAATATCCCTTTTCGACAAATTTACCCTTCACAATCTCTGCTTGCAAGAGAAAATCAGAGTCCTTAGAGCAATTCCTTTTTACCCTAGTCAATTACCCTTTAGGGATGTTTTTAAGCCACATTGGATGATGGCCACTACTCATGGGTAAATAACTATTAGCGTCAGTGGGCTTAAAAAAGACCCTTGTCCCCAAACTATTGCCATGTCTGAAAATATGGACATCTAAAAAATGGATATCAGTAATACTGAATTCGCTGGTCAGTTTAATATTATTAGAATTTGAATTAAGTTCATCCAAAAACATCTCCAGCGTATCAAGTGGTCCACCCCAGACAAAAAACAAATCATCAATATACCTTTTATAAAATAATAGGTGGGGTCGGGTCTTTGAAAAAATCTTTTTATCTTCCCACTCACCCATAAAGAGGTTCGCTATGCTAGGTGCAAATCTAGCCCCCATAGCAACTCCCTTACACTGCGAATAAAAGTTACCATCATACCAAAAAAAATTGTGGCCCAAACAAAAATCTAAAGAGTTCCTCAGAAAGACTTTTTGACTATGTGTAATATCATCACGTTTACACAGAGCCCAATTGAGGGCCAGGAGCGCATCATCATGTTGGATGATGGTGTACAAGGATGCCACATCCGCTGTCACCATGTAAACATGCTCCTTCCCTCTTAAATCAATTTGTTGCAACATCTGTAGCAGACTCTTAGTATCTTTCAGATATGCACGGGTTAATACCACACTCTTTTGCAAGTAAAGGTCCAGGTATTGCCCCATCCGGGATGTAACTGACCCTATCCCATTAACTATGGGTCTTCCTGGAGGGTGCTGTATATCCTTATGGATCTTAGGGAGGGTGTAAATGGTAGGGATCCTACTACTACTAGGGACAAGGTATCTTCTCTCTCGATTAGTTAATACCCCTGTTGAATACCCATTTTCAACCAAACAATTCAGATCAATCTCATACTGCATGGAGGGATCTTTCTCCAATTTAGTATAAGTACTGGTATCACTCAACATATCACTAAGTTGTTCGTGGTAGAAGTTTTTGTTTAAAATTACAACTCCTCCCCCCTTGTCGGCAGGTCTTATTACTAGATCATTTCTTTCTTCAAGCATTTTTATTCCATCAAGTATATGTCGAGGGTTGACATCTTTTTTAGGGACAATACGTTCAAGATCTCTAATCACAAGCCCTTTAAAAACCTCCACCTGATGGTTAGCCCCATTTAAGGGGTTAAAGAGGGATTTATTCCGTAAACCACTGTCAGGAACAACCGTTGAGAGACCAGTCGCAGGTTGGGAATTTTTATTCAGAAAATATTTTTTCATATTAACCTTACGCATATACTTATGAATGTCAATGAAGACATCAAATTTATTAATGGGCCTTTTCAGTCCACATTTTAAGCCTAAATGAAGGATATTAATTTCTTTATGTGATAATGTTGTGTCACTTAAGTTAAAAATACCGCTTACTCCCTCTCTCTCCTTTTTTTTCTGGACTTTTCGTCCAGCTCGACAGCCTCTAAATCTCCTCCCCTCTGGTTTGGATACTGAGTATATTCCCTGTCCCAGTAAGGGGGTTCTCTCCACTGAGGGTCCCTGTAGCCCTGTGTTTGTTGGGGGTGTGCTGGAGGTCTGCCTCTTTGTTGGGTAAACCCCCGACCGCGTTTCTGCCACCCCCTCCCCCTCCCTAAAAAAGGACGAGGGGACTGGTGATTCCCTCTACCTCTATTTTCCCATAATGGTTCAAACCTATTATAAACAGGGACTGAATAATGATTACTATTAGATGGATACTGAAAATCACCATTCTGTCCATCTCTCATTGAGCCACCTCTAGGGCGATCATCATAATTCCTAACAGGGGTAGATTGATCCCTTGGAATACGGGGAGGAACATCATTCCTCCTAATTTCATTTGTACTAGGCATATTCATGCTAGGTACAGGGGGCCTTATTACAGGGACGTCAGCATGTACATTTTCTTTATTTTCATTAGCTTTCACTTGTTGCCATAAATATACACAATTAGATCGAAAGTCCCCCATATCACGCTGAAACTTCTTAATTTTCTTTTTTTGAGTATCTTTGTCTACTTTCTCTAATTTCTTTTTTATTCTAGTATTAAAATCAATCAATTGTTGCGAGTCCTTAATGGGATCCAGCTGGAGTTTTAATTCATTAATCCTACATTCTAATTTAGTCATTTTTTTCTTTTTTCGTTTGAGGATAAGGTCCTGCAGCTTAAAACCCATGGTATTGAAAAACTCATACCACTCACTCATTGATTCAGCATCATCAAGGCCATCTTGTGGGACTACCTCCCACCAAAGGCTCCTGATTATAATGTTTGCTCTAATATATTGCTCTAATGTGCAAATGTCCCACCAAGTACGAACTTGTTTTTCAAGGGCATTTCCAAGAGCAGTCATTGCCCCATTGTAATTAGTTTGTGCTGTGGTATGCTCATCAACTGTAAAAATATTGCTAAAATCAATCGTCCTACTGTTCAGAAATTGCAAAACGTCCATGGCTGCCGAGAAAAAAGTATAAATAAACAAAACAAAGGGTGTATACAGGCCTACAATACACCACTCAGCGCCACAAACACAGCTTTGCTCAACCTAAGCAGTAGGTAAAATATCTAAAAACCAAAATGGTATAAAGGACTAAGCAGCAAACTGAGTTCCCTAGTGGTATACTAGAGCAACTCTTCCCTAAGCAGCCGTTTAAAACTAAAAAGTGATTAATAAGGGTATAAACATAAAAACAATAATGATGTTTCAAAATATTACCAAAACAGCGCTAAATGTTGGTATGAATTAGGTGACCAACATCACCTTAAAAGGTGTCAAACAGTTTTAAGACAGATAAACAGTGCAGAGGTGTCAGAAAGTGTCCATAAATGATCGTGGATAATAGCAGCGTGCACCTTCACCGTAACATCCAGGTCCACCCAGTGGGAACACACTCCCCCAGAGGGGTTTAAACTCACCGAAGCAAGATCTATATATCAAGCCTTGACAACAGGTGGATAATCAACACCAAACACGAACTGCACTCGCATCAGTCAGGGAAACATCAGATCAATGGAGGCTCAGACGTAGCAATAAATGAATAGAAAAAAAGCCCATAGCATAATTCTATTTATTAATAAAAAAAACCCACATCACAGCACCCTTCATATAATAAACGTACATCAGGTAAAACAGTAGTGAGCATATAGATGTACTTCACCGTTTCTACTGAGTATCGATCCGTCCCATCAGCGTGTAAGAGGAAGTAACTTACTTCCGGGTCCGGCTCAGTGAAGCGCATACATCACTTCCGTTTGCGTCGTGTAGGTCACGCCCTGACGCGTTTCGTCATATCCTGACTTCGACAGAGGGCGTGCCTACACGACCAAGCCACCCTCCTTATAAAGACACTCCCTACACCACCCGCACCAATCAGCGCCTCCATATCACGGCAATGGGTGCACAATGCGGTAGCTATGGAAACCACTGAAGGCATATATAGGTGGGAAGGAGGATCAAAAGGAGCAAATTGCACTTCATTCATAGACATGGGAAACATAAGCCGATGTCATGAATAGGGGCATACATATGCAATATTCATAGCACACATAATAAACATAGCAAAAATAGTAATTAAAATTAATTAATTAAAATCACTATTCACACAATAATGATAACAGTTAAATAATAATAAAAAAAAAATCTAAACCGATATAACATTAAAAACCAGTATAAATGAAACAAAATCCATACTGTTTAAATCATTAAAATCTTAAATACCCATAATACACACATTCTGAATAAAAATGCTAAAATCAGATATACTATGTAAAAGAGCTAGACAAGAGCAAAGATACATAATCAAAAATCACTAATGAAGCAATTGATATCAAGATCTATGTTTAACCCTTTCGGCGAAAGCGTGTCAACCGAAAATATCCATTGGGTCTCTCGCTTCGACAGATCTCTAACTAGATTAGACCCTCTCCACATGGGTTTCAAATGGTCTATTCCCCAGAATCTGAGGCCAGTGGGGTCCTGATTATGGCACAATTTAAAATGTAAAGACACATTGTGATCTTTAAATCCCAGTTTAATATTAGCTATGTGTTCAGCTATTCTAATTATTAATTGACGCTTAGTGCGACCTATATAGATAAGCCCGCAAGGGCACTGAAGGGCATATACAACATAAGATGTATTGCATGTAATAAATTCACGAATAGTGAACTCCCTATTATTTGAGGTGGAAATGAAATTTTCTACAGCCCTCAATGGTCTATTCACCTCTCTACATGCTCGACACCTCCTACAAGCAAAGAACCCATCTCGGTCCCAGAAAGTAGAGGGTCTAGATGGTGGATCCAGGACTTTTCTTACAATTTTATCTGCAAAACTACATGCCCGTCTATATATAAACCCTGGTTTTTGAGGAAGGACTGCCGACAGCACTTTATCCATATATATATATGTGTGTGTCAGTTTTGCTGCAGCAGGTTCACTACACAGTACAGATGCACCACTTTACAAGCAGACTAAGGGGACCCCCAGGCACTATATTTAAAGGAATTTTTCATTTTTATTGTTTCACTTTAAGCATCATTAAAATCACTGCTCCTGAAAAAACAATCTTTAAAAAAATTGCATTGATATATGTCCCCCAGGGCAGTACCCGGGTCCCTATACCCTTTTTTTATGGCCAATAACTTGCACATAAGCCTTCAAAATGGGGACTTTTGATTTTTGAAGTTCGGGTCACATAGACTTTAATAGGGTTCACGGCTCGGGTCCAAACATTTTACATGCTCGGGAGTTTTGGTGTGAATCGAAATGGGGGTGTTCGGCAAAACTCTACTGCCCATGTGCAGGCGTGACTTCATCCTGCACTACCCAATGAAGATGGCTCCAGCCAGGCACCTGGAAGACGCCGGAACCAGCAAGGGACCTCAGACCTTTGAAGGATAGGTAAGTATCATGAAGTTTAGCTTTTCACTAAAAAAATGGTTTAGAAAATAAAATAATTTGTGAGGGTTCACATGTATTTTACTGAGTTGTCACAAATGTAACCAAACTAGGTATTGACAGCGTATTTAATTTTTTTTCCACAGGAAATGTTGGACTAAATGTAGACATACACTTTTACATCCGGTTGATAACTCTTTGATGACTTGACAAATGTCATTCGAAAGCACTTCAAACTTGTATTTGCTTTTCAAGCCTCGTACACACGACCGAGAATCTCGTCAAGAAAAAACACGTCGTTTTTCTTGACGAGATTCTTGGACAAGAAACTTGTCCCGGCCGAGTGTACAGACGCTCCATTCAAAGAACCCGCGGTTCTTTGAATGGAGCGAACGCGGTGACGTCATCGACTACGACGAGCGTGTGCTCGTCACATTCGATGCCGTCGCCGCCATCTTGCTACACCCTACCTATGCCTAGGAAGCTACCGCGCATGCGTCAAAGTCATTTCGAGCATGCGCGGGTTTTCACGGCGAAAGGTAAGTGTACACACACACACTTTTTTCGTCGAGAAACATGCTGACAAGAATCTCGACGAGAAAATAGAGAGCAGGTTCTCTATTTTTCTCGTCGAGATTCTTGACGGTTTTCTTGACGAGAAACCTGATAGCCGCGTACACACGACCGAGTTACTCGGCAAGAAAGCTCTGCCAGCAAGTTTCTTGCTGGTTCTTGCCGAGAAACTCGGTCGTGTGTACGAGGCTTAACATTTGATTTTGGAGTAAATGGACCTTCCTGAATAAAAATCACATACACTGGATGTGTCCATTCGAAAACAAGTTCTCATCCTGCTTCTTCGTACTTTCTTGTCACTCTGGTTGAAAAAGAACAATAAAGCAGTAAAATACTAGAAAATTTAACAAACATTCTAAGCAAAAAAACTTTGATGAAATTCTACTAGTTTATGGCCAATTCTACTCTTTAAAAAAACAACTCTGTAAAATACTTTTTTAGAGGTGGCCAGGGAGGGATGGAACCTCCCGCCAACTTTTTACTCCTGTATGTGCCCCTATTGTGGAAATGTTGTCTTAGCATGTCACATGGACAGCGGTGATGGGATATCTCTTCAAAAGGGACAACAAAAAGTGGAAAAGGAGGGATAAACTTCTCTGGGTCTCATTGATGGTTGCTTAAAACAGGGTTTTGGATGGAATTGGGTTTTAGGAGGGCTAATATACAAGAAAGTATCTCTTGTAGTTTCTTTTGCATTGCATGGGTTTTGGGTTTCTCCCTTAATCATTGTTCAGCATTTCCCCCTTCCCTCACACCTTTATCATAAAACCAAATTTCCAATACCTTAAAATGGTGAAAACTAATGGGGTCAAATGTAAAGTAGAACGTTAACTAGTCAGAAAATTAAGTGCTTGAAGATCTCTTCAGGCTCCTTTTGCAGGTATAGATACAGTATGTAAAACATAATAATAAAGTGCCTATGCCGTTTAACCACTTGCCGCCCGCCCTATAGCAAAAAGACGGCGGCAAAGTTGTTTCCATTAACCTGACTGGACGTCATATGACGTCTTCAGGATATTGAGCCGATGCGCGCCCCCGGGGGCGCGCATCGCGGCGATCGTTGTTGCGGGATGTCAGTCTGACACCCCGCAACACCGATCTAGGTAAAGAGTCTCCGACGGAGACTCTTTACCACGTGATCAGCCGTGTCCAATCACGGCTGATCACGATGTAAACAGGAAAAGCCGGTGATCCTCTTTTCCTCACTCGCGTCTGTCAGATGCGAGTAGAGGAGAGCCGATCGGCTGCTCCTCTGACAGGGGGGTTTGTGCTGATTGATTATCAGCGCAGCCCCCCTAAGGATGCCCACACTGGACCACCAGGGATGCCACCATAAAGGTAAGCCACCCTAGACCACCAGGGACGCCAATCAGTGCCCACTAGAAATGCCTAATGGATGCCAATAAGTGCCCACAATGGATGCCAATCAGTGCCCACAATGGGCACCATTGATTGGCAGGCATTATTGTTTGGCACTGATTGGCATCCATTAGTACAACACATTAGAGTACAGTGCCACCTATCAGTGCCCATCCATGCCACCTATTAGTGCCCATCCATGCCCATCCATGCCACCTATCAGTGCCCATCCATGCCGCCTATCAGTGCCCATCCGTGCCGCCTATCAGTGCCAATCCGTGCCCATCCGTGCCGCCTATCTGTGCCCATCCGTGCTGACTATCTGTGCCGCCTACCAGTGCCCATCCGTGCCGCCTATCAGTGCCCATCCGTGCCGCCTATCGGTGCCCATCCGTGCCGCCTATCGGTGCCCATCAGTGCTACCTCATCGGTGCCCATCAGTGCTGCCTTATCAGTGCCCGTCAGTGCAGCCCCATCAGTGCCCATCAGTGAAGGAAAAAACTTACTTATTTACAAAGTTTTGTAACTGAAACAAAAAAAAACATATTTTTTTCAAAATTTTCGGTCTTTTTTTTTATTTTTTTTGCAGAAAATAAAAATTGCAGAGGTGATCAAATACCACCAAAAGAAAGCTCTATTTGTGGGGAAAAAATTTATAAAATTTAGTTTGGGTACAGTGTAGCATGACCGCGCAATTGTCATTTAAAGTGCAACAGCGCAGAAAGCTGAAAATTGGTCTGGGCAGGAAGGTGTATAAGTGCCTGGTATGGAAGTGGTTAAAATCCAGTAATACACTCTCATCTTGCTCTGCACATGCTCAATTGCTCTGCATTTTTAGGCACTGACGAAATGGTAGAGGCCAATCAGCTGGCAGCCTTATGCCTTGTACACACAATCTGAATTTCCGATGAAAAAAGTCAGACGGAGTTTTTTCATCCGAAATTCCGACCGTGTGTGGGCCCCATCTGACTTTTTTCCATCGGAGTTTAGAAATAGAACAACATGTTTTATTTTTTTCCAATGGAAAAAAATCCTATGGGAAATTCCGATCGTCTGTGTGGAACTTCGTCTGAGAAAAATCCACGCATGCTCAGAATCAAGTCGACGCATGCTCGGAAGCATTGGACTTCATTTTTCTCGGCTCGTCGTAGTGTTGTACGTCACTGCATTCTTGACGGTCGGAATTTGGTCTGACAGTGTGTATGCAACACAGCTTGAACAGTATTCCGACGGAAAATTCCATCAGATTTTAGCCCATCGGAAATTCAGATCGTGTGTACAGGGCTTTAAAGTGAAATTAAACCCTCCTATCCTTTACAGCCAATGAAGCTGCTTCTATTTGCTCAGCAACTGCCATGTTGCTGCACATGTGATCCATTATGACACCAACCATTTGATGGTTTGATGTTTGGTTAAGGACACAAGAAAATGTGACAGTTAGCAATCCAGGCATTCCAGGAATGTAACTTTTTTTTTAAACCATTAAATCAATGGGTTTAGTTCCGCTTTATCAATTACTGCTGTTCAGGGGCTCTGGGCTTCAGCAAAATGGCAACCTTCCAGCAAGAAGAAACATGAGCAATGCTGGAGGCAATTTGCAGAACACACTCATTTTGGTAGCTTATTTATTAATGTGCAATGGTCCTTGCTAAAGAATATTATTTTTTATCATTTTTTTAAGAGTAAAGTTCCTCTTTAAGAATGAGGTTTCAGATATTTGTTTGTGAGTATGCTGCAGAAGAGAAGTTGGATGGTTGAAGTTGAGCGTTGAAGATAGATGCACAGGACCACAATGCTTAAATCCTTCAGGAAAGGGCCTATCACTTCTAAATATATTACCTGAATTCCTGATTATATTTTTGGTTTATAAAGAAGCAAGGATCAGATGTTTATCTTCTTATCACACAGAGTATTGTTTGAGAGTCTAATGAATGATCTTTGCAGAGATTCCTGACTCAGCTCACCTATCACCCATGGATCTATCTTCTTCTTTAGCATTTTCCAAAATATTAAATGAATGCATGTTGCAATAGGTAGAGGAAACACCTATGCCATGTCAGATACACTGACCTGGGAACTGAGGTACAGAGACCATGCTTGTTTCTAAGATTTTGATTTCCAGCAGGTATATACTACTGCTCATATTCTTTTCACATACAGCCATGTGAAAAATGAAGTATTCCCCATCGAACTTGTTGACCTTTTTCAACATATTTGAACAGGCAAACATTACATCATTATTCAGACAGTGCCTCCAGATAAAGTTGATATGCTTGAATAAAAACACAGGTTTTTAAAGTAAAATTTTCTCTTTCAATCATTTACACCACAAAAATATCAGATGCAATGGTGTATTTTGGAAAAAGTAAGAACACCCCTGGCATCAAAAGCTGGTTTTCACAGAAAATACTTCTTGTAGGCATTTTGAATAACTGTCCACCAGCCTCCGATGTCAACTCTGTGGAATTTTTCATTATTTATGTTAAATTCCTTCACTTTGTGGGTTTCTCTACATAGACTACCTGTATCAAAATCACTCTACTAAATTTCAATGGTGATCAAGCCGAAAGGCTTTGACTAAGGATGTTCATAATCCCCTGTTTCTTTTTTTTTTTTTTTGAGTCATTCCTTTATGGGTTTGCTAGTGTGCTCCAAATCATTATCATGTTAAAATATTATTTCTGTTTTACTTTAAAGTGATGTGGCAGTGTGGTACCCCACGAGGGTGATGAAGCAGGATTCTCAACCAGGCAGGTTGAGGGGCTCCAGGGGCTTTGCTTAACTAGGAGGAAACTGGCTTCTCAGTTTCCTCATTGTTTATGAAAATCCGTTTTGGGACCTGGAGCCTGAGGATTTCTTAGCATCCCAGGTGGGATGAAATCCACAGTCCTGGTCCTGATTTTGTAAACCACCAGCTCATTAATTGGTCAGGTGTCTGCTGGGCTATTAGTAGTGACCTGACCATGGTCCTGGGTTCCACCCTCCCGAGGAGTCCTTGTGTGCAAGGGAGAAGCATGCATGTCTGCACGGTACAGTCTGTCAGAGCAGACAGAGGTCCAAGCCTGGGGGCGGTGTAGCAAGGAAGCTGGAAAAGAGAGTGCCAGCAGAGGCTCAGCTTGTGTACCAGACAGGGACACTGTTACAGGGTCAAGAGGACCGAGGCCAAAGCCTGAGCAGCAGTGCTGACCCGAGAGCTAGGTGGCATTTAGATTTAGTTTGTAATTACATTTTGGTGTGAAGTTGAAACCCCTGCGTGGGAATTTTGGATGGACATTTTCGTCCTTTAATAAATGTGGGCCAACAAGCCCTTAAACAGCATATCTGGAGTGTCTCAGCTCACTGGAAAGCTCTTCACTTAAGCTAAATAACCCCCAAATATCACAGTGATTATGAATGATCACCATGTAAAACAACCCATTCAGTTTAAAATAGAAATGAAAGGCAAAACATAGATATAAAAAACATTATGAATACCCTTTTTCCCTTTTTATAAGTAATCACATTCCCTCTGTTCTCAGTTGCATAAGAGGGGGGGGGGGGGATCAGCAGCACACCGATCTTCCTAGTGAAAGACTGGGCAGGGGAGGGGGGTGTCAGGACAAGTCTGATTATTGGAGGAGAGCAGGCTAAGTTCCCAGTTTACTGTAGATAGAGAACTGACCATGGTGTCAGGAAAGCAGAGGGTCTGGCAGGAACACCAAGTAAGCAATACAAAGAGAACAGGAGACCTTTTCACACAAGTACATCCAAAAATGAAAAAAGACACATGTCCATCCAGTTCAACCATAAAAAAAAAATAATAATAATAATATTATACAATCCCATATACCCAATTCTATACCCACAGTTGATCCAGAGGAAGGCGAAAAACCCCAGCAGAGCATGATCCAATTTGCTACAGCAGGGAAAAAATTCCTTCCTGATCCCCCAAGAGGCAATCGGATATTCCCCAGATCAACTTTACCTATAAATGTTAGTACTCAGTTATATTATGTACATTTAGGAAAGAATCCAGGCCTTTCTTAAAGCAATCTACTGAGCTGGCCAGAACTAGACATGTGCAATTCCTTTCGTTTCTAATTAATTTTTCACGATTTTAGAGAAATTCGATAATTCCGAAATTTCCGAATTTCCGAATTTTTCAATTTCCGAATTTTTGGATTTCCGAAATTTCGAATTTCCGAATTTCCGAATTTTTCAATTTCCGAATTTTCGGATTTCTGAATTTTTCAATTTGCGAATTTTCGGATTTTCGGATTTTTGGATTTGCGAAATTTCTAATTTCCAAATTTCCGAATTTCGGAAATTCGGATTTTCGAAATTCCGAATTTCGGAGTTTTGAATTTTCAAATTTTCGAATTTTCGAATTAACGAATTTCGGAAATTCGGATTTTCGAATTTTCGAATTTCCGAAATTCAGAATTTCCGAATTTCGGAAATACGGAATTTTGAAAATTCGAAAATTGGAAATTTCGAAAATTCGAGATTCGAAAATTCGAAAATCTAAAATTCTAAAAATGGGAAATTTGGAAGTTTGAATTTCCGAATTCCGAATTTTTTGAATTTCCGAATTCTGGATTTTTGGGGGTACTCCACGCCATATTTTTTTAAATTTGGGGTGGAGTTCCCCTTAAAATCCATACCAGACCTGAAGGGCCTGGTATGGATATTTGGGGGAACCGCACGCATTTTTCATTTGCAGCAGGGTTCCCCTTAATATCCATACCAGACCTGAAGGGCCTGGTGATTGAATTTGGGGGAACCCCCACGCTTTTTTTTATTTTTATCAATGACTTTTCTATGTTTTGCCGGGACCCGACAATTCATTATAGCCGCGAGTGCATTTTAAATGACTTTTTTTTCTTCAGAAATTACACTTTGTGCAGGGACAGTTCTAAGCACGGCAAACAAGCGCGAATAGTCCTCAGAAGTTCGGGTCCCCATTGACTTCAATGGGGTTCGGGTTCGGGGTCAAGTTCGGGTCAAGTTTGGTCCCGAACTCAAACTTGTTACCGAAGTTCGGCCGAACCCGTCGAACCCGAACATCCAGGTGTCCGCTCAACTCTAATCCTGACCCATTCCTACAGATTATACCAAATCCCAAACTCGCCTCCTTTTGCAACTCACTACAGCAGCTAAACAGACGATAGCAAGAGCCTGGAAAACCCCAACATTGAATATAGCTGAAGTCAAAAATAGGATCACCCAGGCTATGATACATAGCAAAATTGAGGCTACTATTTTAGACCGTATCCCCCAACACCTCAGAATTTGGGACCCATGGGTGGAACATTTCTTGAACCCACATTTCGATCATGGCTTATTGAAACCGTAGTTCTTTCCCCCTTGACATTTTTATTGTTATCACTGTATTCTGTGGGTCTATGCGATCTTTCCGGCTATCTCTCTCCTTCCTTTCTCTCTTCTTCCTTTCCTTCTTTCCCCACTATTTCTTGTCTGATTCTTTCTTTCTCCTCAAACATGCGTTTGGCTTATGGTCTTCTTATTGATATTAGTGACTGCCACCTTGGCTTACTGGATGGATCTTGAATCCACGTTGTGCAGATTTATGAGCCTGTTTCAATTATATTATTGCATTTGAGCCTCTCATGTGTTGATAGCTCCCGGTACTCAAATCTTTGTTCTTGCTATTTTGGACTGACTGTACCTTGTAATACTGTTCCATCACCGGCTGGTTCCTTCTCTGTACTTCATATTTGTATGGTGTTGTGTAAGCTAAGTTTCATTATGCTTTTTTCTATTTGTACATGCTATTACTGCTTTTACTGGCTGTAACCAATAAAAAATTTTAACAGAAAAAAAAGTAAGGGTCCCAGTACTGAACCTTGGGGTACACCACTGATAACCTTGGACCATTCAGAGTAAGAATCATTAACCATGACTCTCTGAATTCTGTCTTTTAGCCAGTTTTCTATCCATTTACAAACTGATATTTCCAATCCTGTAGAATTTACCTTACACATGAGCCGTGTGTGGAGAACTGTATCAAACGCTTTTGCAAAATCCAAGTATACCACGTCCACAGCCACGCCTCTGTCCAACAGCCACACCTCTGTCCAAGGTTTTACTTACCACTTCATAAAAAGAAATCAGATTTGTCTGACAACTTCTGTCTTTCATGAATCCATGCTGACTGTTGCTTAAAATATTTTTTTCCAGCAAGAACTCATCTATGTGGTCTTTTATTAATCTCTCCAGTATCTTCCCAACTATAGAAGTTAAACTAACAGGTCTATAGTTACTTGGTAAAGACTTTGTTCCCTTTTTAAATATGGGCACCACATTGGCCCTGCGCCAATCCAGTGGTACTATTCCTGTCATTAATGAGTCCCTAAAAATTAGATACAATGGTTTTGAAATTACAGAGCTAAATTCTTTTAGGATCCGTGGGTGTATGCCATCAGGTCCAGGTGCTTTATCCACCTTTATTCTGTCTAAATATTTCTGGACCATATCACCTTTGAGCCATTGTGGATCATTTGGGGGTGTGTCACTACCACCCCCATTTTGGACATGAACTCCCCCATGCTCCTTTGTATACACAGAGCTGAAGAACGTATTTAAAGTGGAGCTCCGCCGTCAAAAAAATATTAAAAGCCAGGTATCTGCACCCCCTCCCCCTGAAAGGTGCCAAATGTGACACCGGAGGGGGGAGGGTTCCAATGAGCGGAATTTCCACTTTAGGGTGGAGCTCCGCTTTAATAGATTAGCCTGCTCTTTGTCCCCAGTCACCCACTCTAGATTATTTTGAAAAGTGCCTACATGCTCAGCCTTGACCTTTTTACTATTAATATATTTGAAGAATTATTTGCGCTTTGTCCTACTTACTATCTTTAGCAATCTGTTGTTCGTTTTGAGTTTTTGCATCCTTGATTTCCTTTTTACATATCCTGCTATATTCCTTGTAACATTTAAATGACACTAGTGTTCCTTCATTTTTATATTTTTTTAAAAGCTCTTTTCTAATAGTTTATAGCTTTTTTAACTTTGGCCGTGAGCCACATACAGTCAGGTCCATAAATATTGGGACATCGACACAATTCTAATCTTTTTGGCTCTATACACCACCACAATGGATTTGAAATGAAATGAACAAGATGTGCTTTAACTGCAGACTTTCAGCTTTAATTTGAGGGTATTTACATCCAAATCAGGTGAAGGGTGTAGGAATTACAACAGTTTGTATATGTGCCTCCCACTTTTTAAGGGACCAAATGTAATGGGACAATTGGCTGCTCAGCTGTTCCATGGCCAGGTGTGTGTTATTCCCTCATTATCCCATTTACAAGGAGCAGATAAAAGGTCCAGAGTTCATTTCAAGTGTGCTATTTGCATTTGGAATCTGTTGCTGTCAACTCTCAATATGAGATCCAAAGAGCTGTCACTATCAGTGAAGCAAGCCATCATTAGGCTGAAAAAACAAAACAAACCCATCAGAGAGATAGCAAAAACATTAGGTGTGGTCAAATCAAATGTTTGGAACATCCTTAAAAAGAAAGAATGCACCGGTGAGCTCAGCAACACCAAAAGACCCGGAAGACCACTGAAAACAACTGTGGTGGATGACCGAATAATTCTTTCCCTGTTGAAGAAAACACCCTTCATAACAGTTGGCCAGATCAAGAACACTCTCCAGGAGGTAGGTGTATGTGTGTCAAAGTCAACAATCAAGAGAAGACTTCACCAGAGTGAATACAGAGGGTTCACCACAAGATGTAAACCATTGGTGAGCCTCAAAAACAGGAAGGCCAGATTAGAGTTTGCCAAACAACATCTAAAAAAGCCTTCACAGTTCTGGAACAACATCCTATGGACAGATGAGACCAAGATCAACTTGTACCAGAGTGATGGGAAGAGAAGAGTAGGGAGAAGGAAAGGAACTGCTCATGATCCAAAGCATACCACCTCATCAGTGAAGCATGGTGGTGGTAGTGTCATGGCGTGGGCATGTATGGCTGCCAATGGAACTGGTTCTCTTGTATTTATTAATGATGTGACTGCTGACAAAAGCAGCAGGATGAATTCTGAAGTGTTTCGGGCAATATTATCTGCTCATATTCAGCCAAATGCTTCAGAACTCATTGGACGATGCTTCACAGTGCAGATGGGCAATGACCCGAAGCATACTGCGAAAGCAACCAAAGAGTTTTTTAAGGGATGGAAGTGGAATGTTATGCAATGGCCAAGTCAATCACATGACCTGAATCCGATTGAGCATGCATTTCACTTACTGAAGACAAAACTGAAGGGAAAATGCCCCAAGAACAAGCAGGAACTGAAGACAGTTGCAGTAGAGGCCTGGCAGAGCATCACCAGGTAGGGATGAGCTTCGAGTTCGAGTCGAACTCATGTTCGACTCGAACATTGCCTGTTCGCCCGTTTGCCGAACAGCGAACAAATTGGGGTGTTCGCGGCAAATTCGAAAAATCTATGGGAGAAATCTAAAGTGCTAATTATAAAGGCTTATATGCAAGTTATTGTCCTAAAAAGTGTTTGGGGACCCGGGTCCTGCCCCAGGGGACAGGTATCAATGCAAAAATAAGTTTTAAAAACGGCCGTTTTTTCGGGAGCAGTGATTTTAATAATGCTTAAAATGAAAAAATAAAAGTGAAATATTCCTTTAAATTTCGTACCTGGGGGGTGTGTATGATATGCATGTAAAGTGGCGCATGTTTCCCGTGCTTAGAACTGTCCCTGCAAAAAGTGTCATTTTTGAAAGAAAAAAATGCATTTAAAACTGACTCGCGGCTATTAATGAATTGTCGGCTCCCGGCAATACATACAAAAGTCATTGATAAAAAAAAAAAAAAAAGCGTGGGGGTTCCCCAGAATTCAATTACCAGGCCCTTCAGGTCTGGAATGGATATTAAGGGGAACCCCGCCGCAAATAAAAAAAAAATTGACGTGGGGTTCCCCCAAATATCCATTCCAGGCCCTTCAGATCTGGCATGGATTTCAAGGGGAACTCCACCCCAAATAAAAAAAAAAATGGCGTGGAGTCCCCCTAAAAATCCATACCAGACCCCTTATCCGAGCATGCAACCTGGCCGGCCGCAGGGGAAAAGGGGGGGACGAGAGAGCGGCCCCCCTCCCTCCTGAACCGTACCAAGCCACATGCCCTCAACATGGGGAGGATGTCCCCATGTTGATGGGGACAAGGGCCTCATCCCCACAACCCTTGCCCGGTGGTTGTGGGGGTCTGCGGGCGGGGGGCTTATCGGAATCTGGAAGACCCCTTTAACAAAGAGGACCCCCAGATCCCGGCCCCCCCCTATGTGAATTGGTAAGGGGTACATTGTACCCCTACCATTTCACGAAGAAAGCGTAAAAAAATGTTTAAAAAAACACACAAACACCTTGAAAAAGTCCTTTATTTAAAAAAAAAAAAAAAAAAACATTCCAGCGGTGAAATCCAGTGTCCCGCGGCGATCCCGATGTCCAGCGCTGTCCGTCATTGGTTGTGCCTGAGCGGACCTGATGGGGAACTCCCTCTCAGTATTTTAAATGTATAGACCCGCCCCTTCTAAAGTTCCCCATCAGGTCCGCTCAGCGGACCAGATGCGGAACATGAGGAGGGGCGGGTCTATACATGTATTACCAAAGTGAGAGCAGTTCCCCATCAGGTCCGCCTCCTCGGTATGTCAGACCCGCCTACGTCATTGGCTTGAGCGGGGAACTTCCTTCACTATGTAAATTTAAATTTACATAGTGAAGGAAGTTCCCCGCTCAAGCCAATGACGTAGGCGGGTCTGACATACCGAGGGGGCGGACCTGATGGGGAACTGCTCTCACTTTGGTAATACATGTATAGACCCGCCCCTTCTCATGTTCCGCATCTCGTCCGCTGAGCGGACCTGATGGGGAACTTTAGAAGGGGCGGGTCTATACATTTAAAATACTGAGAGGGAGTTCCCCATCAGGTCCGCTCAGGCACAACCAATGAAGGACAGCGCTGGACATCGGGATCGCCGCGGGACACTGGATTTCACCGCTGGAATGTTTATTTATTTATTTTTTTAAATAAAGGACTTTTTCAAGGTGTTTGTGTGTTTTTTTAAACATTTTTTTTACGCTTTCTTCGTGAAATGGTAGGGGTACAATGTACCCGTTACCAATTCACATAGGGGGGGCGGGATCTGGGGGTCCCCTTTGTTAAAGGGGTCTTCCAGATTCCGATAAGCCCCCCGCCCGCAGACCCCCACAACCACCGGGCAAGGGTTGTGGGGATGAGGCCCTTGTCCCCATCAACATGGGGACATCCTCCCCATGTTGAGGGCATGTGGCTTGGTACGGTTCAGGAGGGAGGGGGGGGCGCTCTCTCGTCCCCCCCCTTTTCCCCTGCGGCCGGCCAGGTTGCGTGCTCGGATAAGGGGTCTGGTATGGATTTTTAGGGGGACTCCACGCCATTTTTTTTTTAAACTTGGGGTGGAGTTCCCCTTAAAATCCATGCCAGATCTGAAGGGCCTGGTAATTGAATTCTGGGGAACCCCCACGCTTTTTTTTTTTTTTTTTCTCAATGACTTTTGTATGTATTGCCGGGAGCCGACAATTCATTAATAGCCGCGAGTCAGTTTTAAATGCATTTTTTTTCTTTCAAAAATGACATTTTTTGCAGGGACAGTTCTAAGCACGGGAAATATGCGCCACTTCACATGCATATCATACACACCCCCCAGGTACGAAATTTAAAGGAATATTTCACTTTTATTTTTTCATTTTAAGCATTATTAAAATCACTGCTCCCGAAAAAACGGCCGTTTTTAAAACTTCTTTTTGCATTGATACATGTCCCCTGGGGCAGGACCCAGGTCCCCAAACACTTTTTAGGACAATAACTTGCATATTAGCCTTTATAATTAACACTTTAGATTTCGAACGTTCGAGTCCATTGTATTTAATAGGGTTCTAAAGTTTACACGAACATTTTGTCTGTTCGCAGGTTCTGGTGCGAACCGAACAGGGGGGTGTTCGGCTCATCCCTGTCACCAGGGATGAAAAAAGGAGAGAAAAATGCCTGATTCACAGGGGAATATGATGAGAGTACAAATAATATGGCCGACTGGTTGATCCGGTTGTTATTTACCACCGTGATCCTCCTAAACCAAATTAACTGAGCAAAAAAACAGGGGGTGTTGGAAAAGGGTTCCAACCGAGGGTTTATATGGTGGATCGACCACAACACAGCCGGTTAATTTAAAGACTTTATTGATTGAATAGTTAATTCCAGAGTTGCGTAACAACATAAGGAAGAATGGATTCTTCCAACACATGTGCAGAACATGAAACACAAAGAAACATACATGTAACACAACAGGCTAAAAATAGGACAGGCGAACCGGACCTACTACCCCTCTAAATATTCCTCAATGGCCATAATAAATGTGGATATGCACCCCGTGTATATAGCACTCAATTTTGAGGGAAACCAGCTATGAATATAAATTATATAGGGCAACTATGTAATATACATGTGCATATATATATATATTTTAGTTCCTTGGCAAAACAGGTCACAAAGTTTCAAAAGGAAATGACCTATATGGTGTATTGAAAAAAGGGAGAGGAGAGAAGGTTCATGGAAATCCAGGACTGATTGATAGTGCTGTAGTATTTATAAAGGTATCACATCTGGCATTAGCCTGAAAAGTCTTTAGACCAACATGTATCAAACAGTATCATTGTTCCTTCTTTCAAAGTCTAATGGTATAGTGGAATTTCAGGTCACAGATTCACCGGCCACTGGTTTGAAGACCATGATTGCTGGTGAAGTGGACTGGAGAAAGAACAGCAAGGTAGTTAACTGTGACCCTAGTATAGAGGCCATCCGCATAAGTAAACTGGAGGTATCAACATGGGGAAAAATCACAAGGCTCAGATGTGGTATACCGATATCGGGTAGCGTAATTGGTTCAATGGCTTACCTTTCGGTCGTCTGGATGCCTCGATATGTCCTTGTAGCAGTGATCCTGCAGTAGGGGAGATACCTCAGTATGTGTCCCAATCCAGCGATAGCCTGACAGTCACTCTGGGTCCCTTTGCGGTGAGTGAGGGGGCGTCCGCCGTCCCAGGTTTGTAGAGTCAGCTGTCTAGCTGTAGCAGCGTGTACCGTCAGGTCACGTAGGGTCTCAACACGAGTTTCCTGATGTTTGTGTCATGTGACCGACGTCAGAAGGCGTAGGCTGACGCTGAGACTAAAAGTCACTGGGAATCACCCAAGAGAGGCTGGCTGGAAGTAGCATGCGGCTCTGGCCACTGGGGGCAAAAGATACTCCAGTTTCAATAAATTTCAATCAGGAACAAAGTTCATAGGGTTTCTATAGTAGCTGCGGGGTGAAAGCAGAGGCAAAATGAGGACGAAGAGAGGGAAGTCCTGTGATCGTCTGTCCTAACAGGACATGACGCGTTTCGTGACGTGGACCGTCACTTCATCTCGTGTTGAGACCCAACGTGACCTGATGGTACACGCTGCTACAGCTAGACAGCTGACTCTACAAACCTGCGACGGCGGACGCCCCCTCACGCACCGCAAAGGGACCCAGAGTGACTGTCAGGCTATCGCTGGATTGGGACACATACTGAGGTATCTCCCCTACTGCAGGATCACTGCTATGAGGACATATCGAGGCATCCAGACGACCCAAGGGTAAGCCATTGAACCAATTACGCTACCCGATATCAGTATACCACATCTGAGCCTTGTGATTTTGCCCCATGTTGATACCTCCAGTTTACTTATGCGGATGGCCTCTATACTAGGGTCGCAGTTAACTACCTTGCTGTTCTTTCTCCAGTCCACTTCACCAGCAATCATGGTCTGCTAACCAGTGGCCGGTGAATCTGTGACCTGAAATTCCACTATACCATTAGACTTTGAAAGAAGGAACAATGATACTGTTTGATACATGTTGGTCTAAAGACTTCTCAGGCTGATGCCAGATGTGATACCTTTATCAATACTACAGCACTATCAATCAGTCCTGGATTTCCATGAACCTTCTCTCCTCTCCCTTTTTTCAATACACCATATAGGTAATTTCCTTTTGAAACTTTGTGACCTGTTTTGCCAAGGAACTAATATATATATATATATATATATATATATATATATATATATATATATATATATATGCACATGTATATTACATAGTTGCCCTATATAATTTATATTCATAGCTGGTTTCCCTCAAAATTGAGTGCTATATACACGGGGTGCATATCCACATTTATTATGGCCATTGAGGAATATTTAGAGGGGTAGTAGGTCCGGTTCGCCTGTCCTATTTTTTAGCCTGTTGTGTTACATGTATGTTTCTTTGTGTTTCATGTTCTGCACATGTGTTGGAAGAATCCATTCTTCCTTATGTTGTTACGCAACTCTGGGATTAACTATTCAATCAATAAAGTCTTTAAATTAACCGGCTGTGTTGTGGTCGATCCACCATATAAACCCTCGGTTGGAACCCTTTTCCAACACCCCCTGTTTTTTTTGTTTTTTTGCTCACCAGGGATGAAACCCAGCGTCTGGTGATGTCTATGCATTCCAGGCTTCAGGCTGTAATTGACTGCAAAGGATTAGCAACCAAGTATTAAAAAGTGAAAGTTTGATTTATGATTGTTAATCTGTCCCATTACATTTGGTCCCTTAAAAAGTGGGAGGCACATATACAAACTGTTGTAAGTCCTACACCGTTCACCTGATTTGGATGTAAATACCCTCAAATTAAAGCTGAAAGTCTGCAGTTAAAGAACATCTTGTTTGTTTCATTTCAAATCCGTTGTGGTGGTGTATAGAGCCAAAAAGATTAGAATTGTGTCGATGTCCCAATATTTATGGACCTGACTGTAGGTTTTATTTTTAGCCTTTTAAACTTATTGCCGTGGGAATATACTTTGAGTTCACAAACAGTCTTTTTGAAGAATTCCCATTTCTGTTCGGTGCTCTGCATGGTTTAAGATTACCAGGTCCAACAGAGCATCATTCCTAGTTGGGGCCTCAATAAACTGGACAATAAAATTGTCCTGCAATAGGTTTATAAATTTTTGCCCTTTAACTGTCCCAGCAGTGCCATTACTCCAGTCAATTTCTGGGTAGTTAAAATCCCCCATTATTATCAACGTCCCAGCCCTTGCAGCCCTTTCCATCTGCGCAAGGAGCTGACTCTCCACCTCCTCATTAACATTGGGTGGTCTATAACAAACTCCAATGATTAACTTTGAACTACGCACATCTGTATGCAGTTCCACCCATAATGCTTCAGACTCATCACACTCTCCATCCACCAGGTCCTCTTTCACACTCGCTTTGAGATCACTTCTCACATAGAGACAAACCCCTCCACCTTTCCTTTTTACCCTGTCTTTCCGAAAGAGTGCATAGCCAGGAATATTAATAGCCCAGTCATGTAAGGAATGAAGCCAAGTTTCAGCAATACCGATTACATCATTGCTCTCCTGATGCACCAGAGCTTCCAACTCACCTATTTTGCTTGGCAGACTTCTGGCATTGGTGAACAAACACTTTAATGCATTAATATATTTTGACCGGTCACATACTATCCTCTTGGGTGTTCCGAGATTGCAACTAGGACTTGCTACTATACTTACCTTGGATTTATGTGCTTTGGTTACCCTACCACTAATGCCCCTCATACTACCCTCTGGAATATGTTCCACGCTGACTATCTCTATCTCTGGACCCTCCCTCCCATCGCCTAGTTTAAAACCCCTCTAACTTTTTGGCCATCCTTATTCCCAAGCCATATATCAGCAATACGAAATGTTGGGGTAACAAACACTTTAACATTTGGACTGACGTCTTCACATTTTGCAACAACACTTTAAAATGATGCTGAATGTATAGCTGACGTGATGACAGCAAGCTTCTCAAGCCATGAAGCAGCAAACTAACAACAAAACAATAACATTTCAACCACCACACTTCATAGTTGTTATTCTTCTCCTGAAAAACTGTATTTTGCAAACATATTCATGGTTACTGTGACCAAATAACGATGTCATCGATTGATAAATCTTCAGTACATTGTTCCAGAAGGCCTGGTCTTTGCCTTTATATTCAATGGCAAACTGACCTCTTGCTCTAATGTTGTTTTTTGGACAACAAAGGCTTTTATTTAACAGGTCTCAGTGTAATGCGATTTCACACCAAATGTTGCAAGAGTTACCTGAACAACCCAGAATGAAATCTTTGGGGTTCTTCTAGATTTCCTTTAGCATCAAACAGTCAGATGTTGGGCAGAATTTTCTGGGGGCTGGCCAGTCCTGGACAAATTAGCAGCTGTTTGAAATCTAAGCCACTTTCAGAATTTTTTTTACCTTAAAGAAGAATTATTGATTTCAAATGATTTGACAATCTTATTGATCCCTTGCCAAACTCAAAGGCATCCACAACCTTCTGAGGGCCTTAGAGAGCTCTTTTGGTCTTACACCACAAACATTAATAAGAAAGAGAACACCAGACCCTCCAGCCAGCAAAAGTCTGATGTGAGCTTTTGGTCAGATATTCCGACCGTGTGTACAATATGCTCCATCTGACTTTTGTTGTCGGAATTTTCTGCCAGCAAAATATTGAGAGCAGGTTCTCTATTTTTCCGACAGAAAAAGTTCCTATCGGAAATTCCATTTGTTTGTATGCAATTCCGACGCGCAAAACAACACGCATGCTCGCAAACAATTTGACGCATGCTCCGAAGCATTGAACTTAATTTTCTCGGCTCGTCGAAGTGTTGTACGTCACCGCGTTCTTGACGGTCAAAGGTTCAGAGAACTTTTGTGTTACCGTGTGTATGCAAACCAAGCTTGAACGGAATTCCGTCGGAAAAACCATCCAAGGTTTTTCCAACGGAAATTCCGACTGTGTGTACACGGCATAAGTTGTCTAAGGTTTAAATAAGACAGGTTCCTCCTGCATACTCCCTAAGGAGGTTCTAATCATTAGCACCTTATTTGAATCACTTGATTCTAATTTCATGGATTTGGAGTGGTGGTAAATGGTAGGGATATGGTTACTTTTCCTATATGACAAATCTGTAGTTTCATAAGTTTAGATCTTAAAAATGAATACAGCATGTCAGTTTTATCTGTATTTTATTCAAGTATATCATCCTTGTCTGTAGGCACTATCTGAATCAAAATCTAATGTTTGTCTATTTAAAATGATGAAAAAGTCAACAATTTCCATGGGGTCTACTTTTTTACATGACTGTATGTATACATTGTAATTCTACTTTTTATTGGTGTCCCTCATCAGCTGTTATTCTTCCCGGCAATAACTTGCAAGTATTTCTCACGCCTGAGCTATAGGAAGTGAAAAAGTTTAATAATAAAAGATTCTTGAAGGATCCTATTTTGTTTCTTCTCTCTGTTGTCTGTATTTCTTTTTTCTAAGCTATAATATATGTCCTTGCATGAGTGCAGTAAAATTATAATTTTTTTAATACCAACAAGTTTCACTGTTGACGTAGCTTCATCGGAGAAAAAAATAATACAATCTTACCCAACAAAGAAAAAGAGAGAAGGGGGAGGTTCAAGAGTAGGGATGAGCTCGGTGTTCGAGTCGAACATAGGTTCGACTCGAACATCGGCTGTTCGCGCGTTCGGCGAACAACAAACGATTTGGGCCGTTCGCGCCAAATTCGAGTGACGCGAACGGCCCACAATACACTGCGCCATCGCAGTGTTATCCCGGCGCTGTGATTGGCCAAGCATGCACTGTGACCCTGCATGCTTGGCCAATCACAGCGCCGGCAGCGAGGAGAGCAATGATTGGCCAATTATTGCTGAGGGGGTTTAGTACACGCCCCACACTATAAAAGGCCGCCAGCGCGGCGGCCTCTTGTAGTGTGTTCCGGCGCAGGGAAAGAGAAGGATAGGAAGGGACAGTATCATATTTTTTCTTTGCTAAACCTTGTGTGTAGGGACAGAGAGGGATAGGTAGGGAGAGTGTCAGTGTCATATTCTTTGCTAAACCTTGTTTGTAGGGACAGAGAAGGATAGGCAGGGAGAGTGTCAGTTTCATATTCTTTGCTAAACCTTGTGTGCTGAACCATATTGCTAAACCTTGTGTGTAGGGACAGACAAGGATAGGCAGGGAGATTGTCAGTGTCATATTGTTTGCTAAACCTTGTGTGCTGAACCATATTGCTAAACCTTGTGTGTAGGGACAGACAAGGATAGGTAGGGAGAGTGTCAGTGTCATATTCTTTGCTAAACCTTGTTTGTAGGGACAGAAAAGGATAGGCAGGGAGAGTGTCAGTTTCATATTCTTTGCTAAACCTTTTGTGCTGAACCATATTGCTAAACCTTGTGTGTAGGGACAGACAAGGATAGGCAGTCGAGAGTGTCAGTGTCATAATCTTTGCTAAACCTAGTGTGCTGAACCATATTGCTAAACCTTGTGTGTAGGGACAGACAAGGATAGGCAGTCGAGAGTGTCAGTGTCATAATCTTTGCTAAACCTAGTGTGCTGAACCATATTGCTAAACCTTGTGTGTAGGGACAGACAAGGATAGGCAGTCGAGAGTGTCAGTGTCATAATCTTTGCTAAACCTAGTGCGCTGAACCATATTGCTAAACCTTGTGTGTAGGGACAGACAAGGATAGGCAGTCGAGAGTGTCAGTGTCATAATCTTTGCTAAACCTAGTGCGCTGAACCATATTGCTAAACCTTGTGTGTAGGGACAGACAAGGATAGGCAGTCGAGAGTGTCAGTGTCATAATCTTTGCTAAACCTAGTGTGCTGAACCATATTGCTAAACCTTGTGTGTAGGGACAGACAAGGATAGGCAGTCGAGAGTGTCAGTGTCATAATCTTTGCTAAACCTAGTGTGCTGAACCATATTGCTAAACCTTGTGTGTAGGCACAGACAAGGATAGGCAGTCGAGAGTGTCAGTGTCATAATCTTTGCTAAACCTAGTGCGCTGAACCATATTGCTAAACCTTGTGTGTAGGGACAGACAAGGATAGGCAGTCGAGAGTGTCAGTGTCATAATCTTTGCTAAACCTAGTGTGCTGAACCATATTGCTAAACCTTGTGTGTAGGGACAGACAAGGATAGGCAGTCGAGAGTGTCAGTGTCATAATCTTTGCTAAACCTAGTGTGCTGAACCATATTGCTAAACCTTGTGTGTAGGGACAGACAAGGATAGGCAGTCGAGAGTGTCAGTGTCATATTCTTTGCTAAACCTTTTGTGCTGAACCATATTGCTAAACCTTGTGTGTAGGGACAGACAAGGATAGGCAGTCGAGAGTGTCAGTGTCATAATCTTTGCTAAACCTAGTGCGCTGAACCATATTGCTAAACCTTGTGTGTAGGGACAGACAAGGATAGGCAGTCGAGAGTGTCAGTGTCATAATCTTTGCTAAACCTAGTGCGCTGAACCATATTGCTAAACCTTGTGTGTAGGGACAGACAAGGATAGGCAGTCGAGAGTGTCAGTGTCATAATCTTTGCTAAACCTAGTGTGCTGAACCATATTGCTAAACCTTGTGTGTAGGGACAGACAAGGATAGGCAGTCGAGAGTGTCAGTGTCATAATCTTTGCTAAACCTAGTGTGCTGAACCATATTGCTAAACCTTGTGTGTAGGGACAGACAAGGATAGGTAGTCGAGAGTGTCAGTGTCATAATCTTTGCTAAACCTAGTGTGCTGAACCATATTGCTAAACCTTGTGTGTAGGGACAGACAAGGATAGGCAGTCGAGAGTGTCAGTGTCATAATCTTTGCTAAACCTAGTGCGCTGAACCATATTGCTAAACCTTGTGTGTAGGGACAGACAACGATAGGCAGTCGAGAGTGTCAGTGTCATAATCTTTGCTAAACCTAGTGTGCTGAACCATATTGCTAAACCTTGTGTGTAGGGACAGACAAGGATAGGCAGTCGAGAGTGTCAGTGTCATAATCTTTGCTAAACCTAGTGCGCTGAACCATATTGCTAAACCTTGTGTGTAGGGACAGACAAGGATAGGCAGCCGAGAGTGTCAGTGTCATATTCTTTGCTAAACCTAGTGTGCTGAACCATATTGCTAAACCTTGTGTGTAGGGACAGACAAGGATAGGCAGTCGACAGTGTCAGTGTCCTATTCTTTGCTAAACCTTGGGTGCAGGGAGAGAGAAGGATAGGCAGGGGACAGTGTCAGTGTCATTGTTGCTAAGCCTCCTGCACAGTATACACCTGAAGCTAGCCCTTATTGCTGGTTTTCCCATCTCCCTGCAGGCCATTAGAATGTCTGGAAGGCAAACAAGGAGAGGCAGACAGTCAGGAGCCAATAAAAGAGGGCAAGCAGGCTCTGTGTCTGGGGGCAACAGTGCTGGTCGTGGACGCGGTGCATTGTCATCAGCACATGGCCATGGGACACGCTTGTCCTTCTTTTCGGCAGCTGGACATGTTGCGCCACATCATGCTGAAGACTTGGTAGAGTGGATGACCAAGCCCTCCTCATCCTCCTCATCCTCTCTCACCCAGGCTCAGGGTACTGGCAAAGCAGCTGCCAAAGCGTCCTCTTCCCTGGTATCAATGTCAGACTCATCATCAGTCACTCCTTCCCTAGACCCACCATGTCCTCCTCCTGAGGAGTCCCCCGAACTGTTTGAGCACAGTGTTGGGTACATGCTCCAGGAGGATGCCCAGCGTTTCAAAGGGTCTGATGATGATACCCAGCTAGAGGAAGGCAGTAGCGTGAGAGCAGAGAGAGGGGATGCTCAAGAAGGACACCAATCTGGCAGTCATGTTCCAGCAGCTGCAGCATACTGCCAGATTGGCTCCAGTGATGAGGAGGGAGGGGATGATGAGGTCACTGACTCCACGTGGGTGCCTAATAGGAGAGAGGAGGAGGAGGAGGAGGGGGATGAGGAGGAGGCACATCTCCAACGAGGCAGGATGCCCTTGGGTGGCCAGCGTAAGGGCAGCACACCGACGGAATCACACCGCAGAGCTCCGCCTGTGCAGGGCGCTGCCTCTGCCGTTATTCAAAAAGTTCTTTGGTGTGGGCCTTTTTTGAGGCGAGTGCATCAGATCGCACAGCTGCTGTTTGCAACATATGTCTCAAGCGTATATCGCGTGGCCAAAACATCAGCCGCTTGGGCACCACATGCTTGACCAGACATATGTTGACCTGCCATGCAGCTCGTTGGCAAGTCTACCTTAAAGACCCACACCAAAGAACAAAGCGGACCTCTCCTTGCACCGCATCAGCTGGGATCTCCAACCCCACTATACCTTCAGTCCTCTCTGAAACCTGCACGAGAGGAATGAACGACGTCCGATTCTAGCAGGCAAATTTCCCTGCCCCAGCTGCTGGACCGTCGAAAGAAGTTCACTCCCAGCCATCCACATGCCCAGCGGTTGAATGCTAGCTTGGCTAAATTGCTAGCGCTTCAACTGCTGCCTTTTCAGTTGGTAGACTCGGCCCCCTTCCGTGAGTTTGTGCAATGTGCGGTTCCTCAGTGGCAGGTTCCCAAACGCCACTTTTTCTCACGGAAGGCGATTCCGGCTCTCTACCGGCATGTGGAAGGAAATGTCTTGGCCTCGCTGGACAGGGCGGTCAGCGGTAAGGTGCATATTACCGCTGACTCATGGTCCAGCAGGCATGGACAGGGACGTTACCTTTCTTTCACGGCTCATTGGGTCACTCTTTTGGCAGCTGGGAAGGATGCAGGACAAGGTGCAGTAGTGTTGGAGGTTGTTCCACCGCCACGCCTCCAAAATGCTACTACTGGTTGTAACACACCTCTGTCCTCCACCCCCTCCTCTTCTTCTTCCTCCGTGGCCTCTTCCTGTGCTTTGTCCTCGGAACCAGCGGTGCTCCGTAGGCATTCAAGGGGCTACGCAAGTACGCAGGCAAAAAGATGCCATGCCGTGCTTGCGCTGGTGTGTTTGGGGGACAGGAGCCACACTGGGGCAGAGGTTCTGTCTGCTCTGCAGGGGCAGGCCGAGAGGTGGTTGACGCCACGCCAGCTTAAGCCAGGAATGGTAGTTTGCGACAATGGCACCAACCTCCTCTCCGCTCTCCGACAGGGACAACTGACCCATGTGCCCTGTGTGGCTCACGTCCTTAACCTGGTGATGCAGCGGTTCTTGGGCAGATACCCGGGCTTACAGGATGTCCTGAGGCAGGCCAGGAAAGTCTGTGTGCATTTCCGCAGATCTTATAATGCCAGTGCTCGCCTGGCTGAGGGCCATCAATGAGTACCTGTGCGACTACGGCACCAGGACAGGGTCAGGGGAGCTCGGTTTTTTTTCACCACGCCAGTGGGGCATGATCAGGGATGCATGCACTGTCCTGGCACCATTTGAGGAGGCCACGAGGATGGTGAGCAGTGACAGTGCATGCATCAGTGACACTGTACCTCTTGTCCACCTGTTGGAACATACGCTGCGTGGAATAATAGACAGGGCACTTGAGGCAGAACAGAGGCAGGAAGAGGAGGACTTCCTTGTCTCTCAAGGCCCCCTTTACCCAGACAGTGTTCCTTCTGTCCCACCCATCGCACAGGAAGAAGAGGAGGAGGAGGAGGAGGAGGATTGTGTCAGCATGGAGGTGGAGCCTGGCACTCAGCATCATCAGCAGCAGTCTTTTAGGGATGATTTACAGTCCAAAGAAACCAGTGGACTTGTACGTGGCTGGGAGGAGGTGGCTGCGGATCATGTCGTCCTTAGTGACCCAGAGGACTCCGGACTGAATGCCTCAGCTAACCTACGCTGCATGGCCTCCCTGATCCTGCAAAGTCTGCGGAAGGATCCTCGTATTCTTCGGATCAAGGAGAGGGACCATTACTGGCTGGCCACTCTCCTTGATCCATGGTACAAGGGTAAGGTTGCGGACCTTATCTTACCGTCGCAGAGGGAGCAGAGGATGAGACAACTCCGGGAGGCCTTGCAGAAAGGTCTGTGCAACGCGTTCCCAGAGACTGGGAGGTTACAAACTCCTGGTCTTGGACAACGAGTTGCTGAGGCTTCGGTCAGTCAAAGAAGGAGCGGTGGGGAAGGTGGCCGTCTGACCGAAGCATTCAGACAATTCTTTAGTCCGCAGCCCCAAGGTATGATCGGTTCCAGCAACCATCGCCAGCGTCTGATATACATGGTGCAGGAATACCTAGGGGCAAGGTCAGACTTGGACACCTTCCCCACCGAAAATCCTCTGGCTTACTGGGTCTTGAGGATGAATCACTGGCCAGAGCTTGCACAGTATGCAATTGAGCTACTGGCCTGTCCTGCATCCAGCGTTCTTTCAGAACGCACATTCAGTGCTGCTGGAGGATTTGTCACGGATCACAGGGTGCGCCTGTCCACCGACTCTGTTGATCGACTGACCTTCATAAAGATGAACCAGTCTTGGATCACCACCAGCTACCAAACACCTGAAGCTGATATAACAGACTAATTTATTTTCAAATGTCACATCCCTTCAAGACTGATGCTGATGCTGAGAGTTTGTCCTGTTATGTTGACTGACTATCCTCCTCCTCCTCAATGACCTGATTGACGATGATAGCTTGGAAGAACATTTTTGTTTCTGGGTGCCGCCACCAGTGGCTAAGGCCCAATTTTTCAGCCCCTGTTTAACAGGGGTGTGTTATTACAATTTTTTATGCAATGCTTTGCAGCAGGGCTCATTCCTGCACTCCAACTAGAGTATCTGGGAGTGGTTGCAGTGTCGTGGCACCAGCACCAGTGGCTAAGGCCCAATTTTTCAGCCCCTGTTTAACAGGGGCGTGTAATTACAATTTTTGATGCAATACTTTGCAACAGGGCTCATTGCTGTGCTCCAAGTACAGTATCTGTGAGGGGTTGCAGTGTTGTGGCACCAGTGCCTAAGGCTCAATTTTTCTGCCCCTGTTTAACATGGGCATGTAATTACAATTCTTGATCTAATAATTCACAGCAGGGCCCATTCCTGCGCCCACCAAGACTAACTGTGAGGCCTTACAGTGTTGTGTCAACACCACCACCACCACCAAAGGCCCAATTTTTCAGCCCCTGTTCAACAGGGGCATGCAATTACAATTCTTGATCTAATAATTCACAGCAGAGCCCATTCATGCGCCCACCAAGAGTAACTGTGAGGGCTCACAGTGTTGTGGCAACACCAACATGTAAGGGGCAAATTTCAGCTGAGTATATACGGCAGGCCCCTACTTTCAAACATCCAACTTACAAACGACTCCTCCTTGCAAACGGAAGGATACAACAGGAAGTGAGAGGAAATCTACCCCTAGGAAGGCAAATTCTCTCCTGTAAGAGTTAATATGGGAAAAAAAGTGTCTCCTCTCCACTGATTCTTTATCACCAATTCTTGTTTCAATAAAAACCCCAAATTTTCAAAAAACATTTGTCATTAAGACGGAAAGTGAGGTGAACTGTTCTGAACAGGTGCACACTGCACAGACAGCAAAACAAATGTTACAGGGGTGATAACCCTTCCCTATGTTTTCCAAAAAGCTTAAAAATAGATTTTTTGGCTGGAGCTACACTTAAACAATGTACCTGTTCAAAATTACAAACAGATTCTACATAAGAACAAACCTACAGTCCCTGTCTTGTATGCACCGCCTGTATACGGCTGTTCAGAGTATATAGGGCCTTTTTTATTTTGTGTGCGGGGTTCCCCTTAATATCCATACAAGACCCAAAGGGGCTGGTAATGGGCTGGGGTAAGGGGGGGGGGGGTGTGATGGGGTAGCTATGTCATTTTTCTTAAAGATTTTCATCCATATTACCGGGACCAGACATTACATTAAAGCCGCAAGCAGTTTTAAATGGCTTTTTTTCCTTTAGAAATGTCATTTTGTGCAGGGACAGTTCTAAACACGGGAAACACGTGGCACTTCACAGGCATACTTTAGACACCCCCCAGGTACGATATTTAAAGGAATATTTCACTTTTTTTTTTTCACTTTATGCATCATTAAAATGACTGCTCCATAAAAACTGCCTTTTTTAAACTTCTTTTTGCATTGATACATGTCCCCTGGTGCAGAACCCGGGTTCCCAAACCCTTTTTAGGACAATAACATGCATAATAGTTGTTATAATTAGCACTTTAGATTTCGAACGTTCGCATCCATTGTATTTAATAGGGTTCTAAAGTTCGTGCAAACTTTCGGTCCGTTCGCGGGTTCTGGTGCGAACCGAACCCGGGGGTGTTCGGCTCACCACTATTCAGGAGTCAGGACTTTAAATGAGGCACATAAGTGGAACAATATATAACTGATATATTGTTCCACTTATGTGCCTCATTTAAAGTCCCAAACCTCCCCCTTCTCTTTTTTTCAATTGAATAGGGATGGAGACACCTTCTCTAGGGTGCCTCATTTAAAGTCCCACACTTTCCCCCCCACGTATAATTACCCAACAAAAACTTGAGGACCACACAAGTAATAAACACAAAATTAACGTGGGCCACATTTGTCTATAAGAAGCAAGTATTTGTATTATTTACTAAAAATCTTTGGGATTAATGCAACAAAACTGATGCCTTGTACACACGGTCGTAATTTCCGATGAAAAAAAGTCAGACAGAGTTTTTTCATCGGAAATTACGACCGTGTGTGTGCCCCATCGGACTTAATTCCGGGGAATTCCGTCGGAGTTTAGATAAAGAACATGTTCTCTTTTACTCCTTTTGGCCGGACAATAGTCCGACCGTGTGTACGGGGCATTAGAGACCATGTTGCCAAATTCCAAGTTAAGCAGAAGAAGTTACTGGGTAGCAATCGAATCAGAACTGAACGCAAGAACGCAACAATTCAACTCCCTACACACAAGCCCAGCCGTCTGTTCAGTCTGGCATTTACCATTGTTTTTTTTTTTTTTATACTGTAAGCTTTTGTTCATGATATATATGTACTATATGACAGCTTATATGTTGCCTTTTGCTGATGTTGTGATTGTATAAAAATCACAACCAGGCATTTACAAAGACTTTCAAAATGCAGGCATTTCTATAGAATGAAAAAATATAAAGGCTATGCATCTCTCCCTGCGTTGTTAATGCGCATTTCATTCCTATAGCTTGAACCTACACTGCAAGCTGATTTGAAAGTTTGTCATGACTGTTTTGACAGCCCCGGTCAGCTTAATCCAGGGATCTAGTCCCTGTGGTTTGTCAATTATACTGCTAACCTTACAGAAAGAGCAACACTCAAGGCACCGAACTGTCAACCACTAACCAAGAAACATTGTCAGCTGCAAGCAGATGTGGGAGAAAAAGATTCCATGAGAATTTTTAAAAAAAAATGTTCCTGTTCAGGATTCTATTTGTAAATTAATTATCTAGCTAATTATAGAATCACATCATTCGATGACAAAAAATAAATAAAAAAAAAGAAAGAATGAAAGAGCGTTTAACTGATAAAATTGAAGGGTAAATTTATTAAATTTTACGCTGAGATTTGACAGGAGAGGCTGACACTACCTGGAATAAATCTGAATTGTATAAATAGCCCCAACATGTCACAGATAATTCTTTCACATTATCTGTTCTATATTATAGTCAGCACATTCGGAGAGTAGAGTTTCTGGTTCCAGCTTATAAGGTGAAAAAGATTCCAAAATTCAAAAAAACTCGATGTTCAAACAGTTGGCAAGGACATCAGTTTCGTAAACTACTTCAGTGACGCGCCAAGGTTTTTTTCTTTCTTTTTTTTTTTTTAAATTGGATGTCAAAATAACTAATCTATATTTTGAAAAATTGTTCCCCTTTAAGCGGTGACACGTTTTTATTTCATTTATTTTAAATTCTGCCAGGAAAAGTTACATCCGCGACCACAAAGTTTAAAACCCGGATAACAGCGGTCTGACATTTTGTCACTCAACTTCAGCAAAACTGTAGAGGGAGAAGCAATGAATTAATGAATAGGAACAAATCCCCATGACAACAGGGTAGTTCATTAAAATTTTATCAGCATTCTTCCTAAGGAAAGCAAGCCTTCTGTTCCATGCTCATACACTCCTACAATGTTTTACAGCCTATTCGCAGCATGGGGGTGCTTCAAAATTAGCTCCTATGGAGAGTCAACTACAGAGAATCTAGACTCTGTTAGACTAACCCCTTGGGTGCCGTATTGAAATATTGCGTACTTTTCTGTTTATACAGTTCCTTCTGCATTAGCAATCCATTAATTCTCCCCATTTGTAATAGGTTAATTAGTTTTGTTGACAACAACTGTACAAATCGCTCACTTTAGAAAATTACGGACTTCCATAATTTGGTTCAAAATGACAATTACTCAGTCCTCATGGGTACAAACTAGCAACAAACAGTGGACATTGACTGGATCATGACTATAGCCTGTGCCCCTTCGGACCTGATGTAGGAGCTGCTTCCTATCCTCATTTCCCCTGGACAATGCCCCGACTGTTAGGACACCCACAAATTATGATTACTCTGCTCTCAGCATGGCTGATTTTATTCCCTGAGGCAGCTGTCAGTCATTAGCCTCAGAGACACCCATTGCAAAAGTCTTTTGCACTAACTGACAGCTATGGGAAGCAGAAGAATGGCGTAAGTTAACTGTACCAGCTGTGTCTCTTCTAGACAGTCCCTGATTTGGACACAATAGCTGCTAGCCTAAAAATCTGATGTACAAATCTGCACAAATAATGCTATGTTTTTAGTTTTAGATTGAGTGTACAAGATTAAAAATTATGTCAAGATTTGCTTTCTCCCTGTGAACTCACAGGGGATATTTTCCTTTACTTCCTATTTTTGCAACACAGTTATAAATTCACCATTGACAGGTGGCACAGACTCACCTGAGGCATAGAGTCTAAGCGGAACCTTTGTCTTTGCCAGAGCATTGATTGAATGGTGGGCTGTTAATCAGAGCTACTTCTCTTTGTGATGCCACCAGGTCATGGCCTTCAGGATCATCCAACCAACAGCTAGCAGGAGCAGGGAGCAATGCTGTATCTTAGCCTAGGCCAACAAGGCCCAGGCCTAGGGTAGCACTTTGCAGAAGGGCAGCATGAAAAGAGTCCCCACCGGCTTTCGCTACACTTTTAGTGTAGCACCAGTCTTATGAGGTGGACTGGGCCACAAGACAAATCGGTCTGGCGCCCCCATAAAGCAGCCGCACTACTGCCGGTAAGATAGGGATGGCACAGACACGAGGGACACTGACATGGTCACCTATACCTGTCAGGTAGTAGGACTCTCCTGCAATCCTTTGCTTGTGTCAGTTGTACATATTAAGGAATCTTAATTTTATTTCTGTTGATTACCAATGAGAAATATAAACAGATGGACTTATTTGTTCTTGCCCCCAATCCTTCCTTTGCTCACTGCCTGGACCACATACCCTTATCACCGTGCTACATGTTTTCTGCTGCACCACTGGCATGGTTATATCCTCTTAGTCCTCCATAAATTTAGCAGAAATTTGTGCTTAAAGTATAGGCAACACTTTTTTTCCATTTTGGATAGAGTAAGGGATGGTTATAGCCCCTGTTAATTTTTTTTGCCATTGATTCATTTCCCTTAATTTCCTGCCCCATAGCCAAACAGGAAGTGAGAGGAAATCTCTGCAGATTAAGGGAATCCCGACC
The DNA here is from genome assembly GCA_029206835.1 of Rana muscosa. Classification (NCBI taxonomy): domain Eukaryota; kingdom Metazoa; phylum Chordata; class Amphibia; order Anura; family Ranidae; genus Rana; species Rana muscosa. The sequence continues at coordinate 952,667,793 of CM055122.1, read as the reverse complement.
CCCCCCAAGGCCCTCAGAACTAGTGTCCCCACTGGAAAACTTGAGGGCAGGTCTTAAACAGGAAGGGGTGGATCATATTTAAATTAGGGGTTGCACAAGTTTAGTCAGGCCTAGGGCAGCACAAAACGTAAATACACCACCGGCAGGGAGGTTACGATTAAGAGACAAAATGGGGGCAAGCAAATCAGGGTTAGAAAGAGGATGACTAACCAAAACCTCCTCCACATCCCTAAGTCCCGTTACAAATCTAAAGGAGAACGAAGACTCGCAGTCCAAGGACCACAGCTGTAGAACGCTCTACCAACGAACATCCGCATGGAAGAAAACCATCGGGCCTTCAGGAAAAAACTTAAGACCCACCTCTTCTGAAGGATCAGGACCACAATGGATACAAAGCGCCTTGAGGCGATTTAGTTCGCATTTGTAGCGCTATATAAGTTATTCACTCACTCAGGTAGGTGGTAGGTAAGGATAGTCAGTCAACAACAGAAACAGTAGACACAGGTAGAGCCAGCCAATCCGGATCAGCAACAAAAATAGCCAGAGTCAGGCTAAGCACTCTCACAAATTAGCTGCCAAGTCACAGTGCTGACCCCCATAAGGGAAGGGCTTAAATACCCTCTCTAATATGTGCCAAACGCCCCATATGCACGCAAACAGATGCCAACAGGCACACACGCTGCCCATGACCAACTGATTTCCAGTTCACCTACAACCCGAGCCATGTCCATGGGGCCATGACTGTGACCATGCACACTTGACACACTGCACATGACAAGGGCCCCAGAGGTACTGTAATAGATTTCCCTTACAGGAAGCATTGAGTGCTGTTGTCACCCTCACAGAAAAACATAGCCAGCAATTAAAACATTGCTCTAAGCCAGTGATGACGAACCTTGGCATCTCAGATGTTTTGGAACTACATTTCCCATGATGCTCAACTACACTGCAGAGTGCATGAGCATCATGGGAAATGTAGTTCCAAAACCTCTGGGGTGCCAAGGTTTACCATCACTGCCCTAAGCCTTCTGCATGCTTCTAAAAATTTTTTAGCCCTGTGTCCACATTGCTGAGATCTCTCATTATTTTCTGTCTTGACAGGGACATAAAAGATATCTCCCCAGCAAGAACACAAACAGCAATAATTTACTGACAGAAGTTTTAATCCTTCCCCTTGCTATCCAAACAAAATACAAAGCTTTGGGTGGGATTGGGTCTTAATTTTGTGTTATTGTGCCTGGCGACAGAAAATCTGTTTTATTGAATCCGACTGGTTACGACCAGATCGGGAAATTGATATATGTCTGCATGCCTTTTTCTTGTTAGACACTGAAAGAACTGATACGGTAGATGTATTTTTTTTTTCCTGGCCAGTCACCACCATTTTTCATGTGAAAAGCTGGAGCCGTAGGTGTCTACTGGAAGCTTCTCCTCCATGCTCCATAGGCAAGAGTGTGGAATTATTCTTTGTACTAAAGATCTTTCGCTGGTCAGATTGGGCCACCTCATTTGGCTATCATTATGTGCCTTTAGATAGGTAAAGCCAGCCATGCATGGCTTCATCTCATTCAGCCAGTGGGCTGAATGAGAAAAAAAATCAGTGGATTCCCCCATCTACGTTAAACAGCATAGATCAAAAAATATCCATTGATAGCTATTTTATTCAGCAGACTTAACACCCACAGACTATTCATCTATGTACCTTTATACCAAAAGAAAACAAATACGTTGTAAACTGTTGCTGTAACTGCTTAAAAAGTGTTAAAAGGGGTTCAGCTTTAGTTTGTTAGTAAAGTCCATGTAAATCTGCTAGTACATCTAACACTATCCTCTCCCCAGACTGACAATGGTGATGTCCAAAGCTCTATAAAAGCAAAAATAAAATAAAAAATTCCTTTACAATGGCTTCACAAGCCAAATGTAATTGAATATTATTAAAAATTACCCTTCCATTTCAATCTACAGCTGTCATTTACTGTAAAATCCAATGTAATATGGCAGCCTGGAGGCATTGTGTGTGTAGAATGCCTCTAGAAATGTAATTTCCTGCTTGTGAGATTGGCTCGCTGACTTTCCCAGAAGTTTGCACTAAGATACAAGTTAGATTTTAGGCACCCCCTGCAACAATTTTTTTTAGGTGAGATATTCACAAAGGGTTAATCACTTCTAAAGGGATGCAGACACTGCAGCTTTCCTCATTAGAACACTACGAGTGCACCAAATGGTTATAAATAACCAGACCCCCCCCCCCATTCAGAATCAGTCTGTAATGTTCATGGTGAAACAAACAGCGCAGAAAAAGGTAGTAATATGCTACAAAGTTTGTAAAAATCCTGCAATGTACATTGATTACCAAAAGGAATGTTTTAACTTTGAATACGCCAACTACACCTGAAGATGAAAGGCAGCTTCATCCCAGAGAAATTTTGTTTTAAACATAGCAAAGAAAAGGGATTTTAATGGTGCCATAACACATGAATTTTATAAAAATTATATTTTTTATTTAATTGAAAAATGTTAAAAATTGGGGCATACAGTTGCTCCCAAATATTTTGTTAATAAAAAGAGCTTTTACATATATAACATTTATGCTATTCGCAATGCTTGTTGCGCCACATGTTTTGCTTTTCTGCTTCTTCAGGAGCTGTAAAGCACGTATGTACCTGCATGGAGATGGGGGACACCGCGAGCATTCCTCCTAATCCTATTGATGGGACATTGTGACTATTTGATTAGAAAAGAGTTAATTGGCATATTCATCTCTGACAACTTTTTACAAATGATGGCAAGTTGGCAACTTAGCTTATCCAACCTGGAGGGCTATCCCTGGATTGTGCCACCTTTTTATATGGGTCTTTCTGGGTGAATTTAGAAGTTACTGGAAAGTAATTTAAGAACAACTGGCTCTGACCTGCTCTCCCTATGGTCTCTTACCACCATTGGAGGTGACTCCCCCTTAAACCAACAATAGTGACCTTTAGCATTGCTCATTTGAGTGAATTGTGTGAATGATGTTATGAAAGTACATACATGCTTTACAGGTCCTGGAGAAGCAGAAAAGTGAAACATGTCGATCAACAACCATTGTGAATAGCATAAATATCTGTATATGTGTGTGTGTTATATACAGTATCTCACAAAAGTGAGTACAGCCCTCACATTTTTGTAAATATTTTATTATATCTTTTCATGTGACAACAGTGAAGAAATGACACTTTGCTGTAATGTAAAGTAGTGAGTGTACAGCTTGTATAACAATGTAAATTTGCTGTCCCCTCAAAATAACTCAACACACAGCCATTAATGTCTAAACCACTATCAAAAAAAGTGAGTACACCCCTAAGCGAATACTGAATGTAAAAGCTCTTTTTTATAAATACAATATTTGGGATCAACTGTATGCCCCAATTTTTAACGATTTTTAATTAAATAAAAAATCAAATTTTTATAAAATTCACGTGTTATGGCAGCATTAAAATCCCTTTTCTTTGCTATCTTTAAAACAAAAGGAAATTGTAATTTTCCCAACAAAAGTGGAGTTACTCTTTGAGGATTGGTAAACTGCAAAAAATAAATACAAATTTTTAAATGTAATATTCTGCATTCTATGCAGTAAGGTAAAAAAATAAAACTTCTGTATGCAGCTCCCCCATAGCCCCTTCTAAATACATACCTGAGCCGAATCTTGATCCAGAGACATGCACAAGCCAGAGGCTGTCTGAGATCTCTTGCACCTCATTGGCTCAGATACAATCAATTTAGAGCCAGTGACGAGGGAGAGGGGGTGGGGGGTACTTAAGAGCAATGACTACAAGAGACCACTGAAAACTAAAGTACTAAACAGGGAAGTCATGCATTCTACAGGTCCTTCTCAAAAAATTAGCATATTGTGATAAAGTTCATTATTTTCTGTAATGTACTGATAAACGTTAGACTTTCATATATTTTAGATTCATTACACACAACTGAAGTAGTTCAAGCCTTTTCTTGTTTTAATATTGATGATTTTGGCATACAGCTCATGAAAACCCAAAAATCCTATCTCAAAAAATTAGCATATTTCATCCGACCAATAAAAGAAAAGTGTTTTTAATACAAAAAAAGTCAACCTTCAAATAATTATGTTCAGTTATGCACTCAATACTTGGTCGGGAATCCTTTTGCAGAAATGACTGCTTCAATGCGGCGTGGCATGGAGGCAACCAGCCTTTGGCACTGCTGAGGTGTTATGGAGGCCCAGGATGCTTCGATAGCGGCCTTAAGCTCATCCAGAGTGTTGGGTCTTGCGTCTCTCAACTTTCTCTTCCCAATATCCCACAGATTCTCTATGGGGTTCAGGTCAGGAGAGTTGGCAGGCCAATTGAGCACAGTAATACCATGGTCAGTAAACCATTTACCAGTGGTTTTGGCACTGTGAGCAGGTGCCAGGTCGTGCTGAAAAATGAAATCTTCATCTCCATAAAGCTTTTCAGCAGATGGAAGCATGAAGTGCTCCAAAATCTCCTGATAGCTAGCTGCATTGACCCTGCCCTTGATAAAACACAGTGGACCAACACCAGCAGCTGACATGGCACCCCAGACCATCACTGACTGTGGGTACTTGACACTGGACTTCAGGCATTTTGGCATTTCCCTCTCCCCAGTCTTCCTCCAGACTCTGGCACCTTGATTTCCGAATGACATGCAAAATTTGCTTTCATCCGAAAAAAGTACTTTGGACCACTGAGCAACAGTCCAGTGCTGCTTCTCTGTAGCCCAGGTCAGGCGCTTCTGCCGCTGTTTCTGGTTCAAAAGTGGCTTGACCTGGGGAATGCGGCACCTGTAGCCCATTTCCTGCACACGCCTGTTCACGGTGGCTCTGGATGTTTCTACTCCAGACTCAGTCCACTGCTTCCGCAGGTCCTCCAAGGTCTGGAATCGGTCCTTCTCCACAATCTTCTTCAGGGTCCGGTCACCTCTTCTCGTTGTGCAGCATTTTCTGCCACACTTTTTCCTTCCCACAGACTTCCCACTGAGGTGCTTTGATACAGAACTCTGGGAACAGCCTATTCGTTCAGAAATTTCTTTCTGTGTCTTACCCTCTTGCTTGAGGGTGTCAATGATGGCCTTCTGGACAGCAGTCAGGTCGGCAGTCTTACCCATGATTGCGGTTTTGAGTAATGAACCATGCTGGGAGTTTTTAAAAGCCTCAGGGATCTTTTGCAGGTGTTTAGAGTTAATTAGTTGATTCAGATGATTAGGTTAATAGCTCGTTTAGAGAACCTTTTCATGATATGCTAATTTTTTGAGATAGGAATTTTGAGTTGTCATGAGCTGTATGTCAAAATCATCAATATTAAAACAAGAAAAGGCTTGAACTACTTCAGTTGTGTGTAATGAATCTAAAATATATGAAAGTCTAATGTTTATCAGTACATTACAGAAAATAATGAACTTTATCACAATATGCTAATTTTTTGAGAAGGACCTGTATATGTATCACAAAGCCTACATTTCAGTTTTGGTGGAATTGTTCACTTAAATTAATATTATCTCCCAAAAATCTTTCTTTTATGCAAAATTAAAACCTCCAATGAGTGCCCTCTCTTTTGCACATTTAAGTAAGCTCCCAGGCCAGTGGTACATATGAATCCCAGAGCTTCTGTTATTGAAGTCACCCTATTTTATTGCAAGAGGCAGCTGTCACAAGTAGAACTGTCCATGCACATCATCATAGATAGGTCAGATGGCAGGGTTTGATTGTGATATAGTACCAGAGAAACACTTGTTTTCTGTAATCGGTTGCTGCTTGTTCCTTTCTTCAAAAATAAAATATACGATTAACAATACCACTGGGCAGCATAGTGGCTAAGTGGTTAGCACTTCCGCTAGGGTTGTTTGTTTGAATCCCAACCACAACACTACCTGCACAGAGTTTGCATGTTCTACCTGTGCCTGCATGGGTTTCCTCCCACACTCGAAAGACATGCTGGTAGGTTAATTTGCTCCTGTCTAAATTGGCCCTGGTGACTAATCACAGCAGAACCGGTGTGCCGGTGGTGCACACCCCCTACCTGGAAGTGCAGGATCATGTACTAGCTATGTGATCTGGTGCAGGAGAGCCACTCTGCCGCCGTATAACTATGTTATGCGATTGGCAAGTGGTTAAAGTGAATATCTCTACACCGAGTTCTTATTAGGACCAACACCAGTGGTATCTACTCTCTCTCAGTAATTTTCCATATACAGGACTTAAATGTCTCCACTGAGTATCTGGAGTCATGCATATGGAGAATATCTGCAAGGATGGTCCTACTCCTACTATGGGAAGACCAAAAGTTGGACATACATATCTAAAAAAGAAAATGTATCTAAAACTTGCCCCATCTTCCTAAGAGGTTCATTAACCATACAGGTTCTTGTGTGAAAAGACTAAAGCAATAAAAAAGGTTTCAGTCTAATCAGTGTTTAGTAAAGTAAAGCCTTCTTAAAACAGAGATATTCATATGTCTCATTCCATCACTTATCCAAAATAAGATTCCTCATTTCAGACCACGAAAACAGTTATTTCTATGTACCATTCCATGTACCACTACTAAAGAATAATGGAAGCCATAGAGAAAGATATGCAGTTAGGCAGACTTTGTACTAATGACTTCCATTTTCATAGTCTAAAGCCTCGCACACACCACCGAGTTTCTCGTCGTAAAAAACCCGTAGATTTTCTCGACGAGATTCTTGTCAAACTTTCCTTGCATACACACTGTCAATTCCAAATCTTGTCTTTGTTCTGCATGGTCACGTACAGCACGTACGACGGCAGTATGAAGGGGAAGTTCGATTCCAATGGCGCCACCCCTTGGGCTGCTTTTGCTGATCTCGTGTTATCGCGTGTTAGTAAAAAATTTGGTGAGAGACGATTCACGCTTTTCAGCCTCGTGCTTTTCAGTTCAGCATGACGAATGTGCTATCTCCATTACGAAGGCTTGTTTTACCAGAAGAAGCGCTCCCGTCTCATACTTGATTCTGAGCATGCACCAATTTTTAAGACTCGGAAAAGCATACACACTACCGGTTTTCACGTCTCAAAACAGGCAGACGAGAAACCCGATGAGAAAAACGAGAATCCTGACGAGAAAATAGAAAGCAGGTTCTCTATTTTTCTCGTCGAGATTCCCGGCAGTTTTCTCAACGAGAAACCATACACACGAACGGTTTTCTCGGCAAGAAAGCTCTCTCGGCAGTTTTCTTGTCGTTTTTTGACGAGAAACTCGGTCGTGTGTACGAGGCTTTACTTCCACTTTCCTGTTTCAGCAGTTGTACTGGGAGTTTATGACTGTACAGTCCAAAAGGCACCAGTGTTAGAACCTGTGCTTCTAGCAATCAGCATTTACTAAAAGGCCTGGTGACACATGCCTGATGGAGATCGAGCTGAAGAGGAGGCTTTTCTTGTACCTCTTGTCCAAACTCCCTGGTAGTGGTGACAAGCAATGTGAGGACACAGAGTGGCACAAGGGTCAATGCTGTAGGCAGAACCAAGTGTCGGGTGTGAAGAACAGACGACTGTGGACCACCAGATAGCACCTGATTAGAAGACAGGAACGAAGCCAAGACACAAGTGAAAGGTTGTCAACAGCTGGGCCATGAGGTACTGAATCTGAAGGCAGGGACAGCATGAGGATACAGGCCAAGGTCATCAACAGCCCAACAGTAAGGTACTGGAACTTAAAGAGGAAGTAAACCCTGATGGGTTTTACTTCCTCTTTTGCTTGCTGCACCGCCTGCAAATGAAAAGCATAATGGGCTAGTATGCATCGCATACTAGCCCATTATGTGCCACTTACCTGCAAAAGAATCCAGCGATGTCCCCAGAGTAGGCAGCGTCCCTCTTCTGGCCCCTCTTCCTTCTGGGCCACGGACTCCGGCTCTGTGATTCGTCGGGTTCCACATAACGTCACTCCCTCCTGCGCATGCGCACGGGAGCCGCGAATAACGGCACAGGCTAGGGAAGAAACGGCACTTAGTTTCGTTTCTTCCCCGCGCATGCGCCATTGGAATTTTCGGCGGACTACAAGTGAAATATCTCCTAAACAGCGCACGTTTAGGAGATATTTCCACTACCTATAGGTAAGCCTTATTCTAGGCTTACCTATAGGTAGAAGTCCAAAAAGTGAGTTTACAACCACTTTAAGGAAGAGACAGTGTCAAGATACAGGCCGAGGTCCCAACAGGCAGACAAGAAAGACAGATAAAAGGCATGCTACACGGGAAAGCAAAAGTAGCAGGCCAGTTTGAAGGTAAATCAAAAACTAGCTAAAGACCACTTAGTAATCTGTCCATGTCATACTCTAGCTTATATATGCCATTTGGTGCCAAAACCGGTGCCGAGTGTGCACGCTGCTTAGCATGAATATTAATATGTCAGCACATAATACACATCTGGTAGCACAGAAACACACAGAAGGAATGGTCTTCTTGTACTGGAATGCACTGGACCTTCCTTACACCTGGTCAGAAATCCCCTACACCCTTCTCTACAGTACAAGTTCTGGACAGAGAGGTGTGGCTGTTATTTAAAGTAAAACTAAAGGCAAAAGTTTTTCTTTAGTTTTGGATAGACTGGAGAGGGATTAGAATACCTGTCAGTTTGTATCGCTGTCTGTGCCCCCGTTAGGGAGATTTTTCCTCTCTATTTGTCCTGTTTATCATTATCATTGAAAGTGAAAATAAAAGAAAATCCCAGATTTTAAGTTATCCTAGAAAAGTAACGGAGGGGACATCTTCCAATAGGGACACTAGTTCTAATGACCTGGGGGTTCCCAAGGAATTTCCCTTAATTTTTGAATGTTCAGGGATTTCCTCTTACGTCCTGTTTTGGTTACAGGGAGTGCAGGTAAATATCTCCAATGGGGCACAGACGTCAAACATTAACTGCTGGAAGGTGAACCTCCACCCCAGTCTCAAGTCTTTTGCAGACTCTAATGCCGCGTACACACAACCGTTTTTCATGACGAGAAAACTGCCATTTTTTCGATTGGTCGTGAAAACCGGTCGTGTGTATGCTCCGTAGCATTCCTAACGACAAGAAAAATGCCCGCAAAAAAATTAGAACCTGCTCTATTTTTTCTCGTCATTTTTCACGTCGCTCTTTTTCACGTTGTGAAAAACGGTCGTGTGTACGCTTTTACGAGGGGAAAAAAAATGCGCATGCTCAGAACCAAGTATGAGACGGGAGCGCTCGTTTTGGTAAAACTAGCGTTCAGAATGGAGATAGTACATTCGTCACGCTGTAACAGACTGAAGAGCACAAGGCTGAAAAGAGTGAATCGTCTTTCACCATACTTTACTAACACGAGGATCAGCAAATGCAGCCCAAAGGGTTGCGCCATTCGAATGGAACTTCCCCTTTATAGTGCCGTTATACGTGTTGTACGTCACCGCGCTTTGCTCAAGCATTTTTTTTCATGAGCTTGTGTATGCAAGGCAGGCTTGAGAGGAATCACGATGAGAAAAACTTCGTTTTTTGCATGACGCGAATACCGGTCGTGTGTACGCGGCATTACAGATTTTATTCTAAGATTGCCCTGTATTTGGCTTCATCCATCTTCCCTTCTACTCTGACCAGCTTCCCTGTCCCTGCTGATGAAAAGCATCCCCACAAAATGTTTTATGGTGGGGATGGTGTGTTCAGGGTGATGTGCAGTGTTAGTTTTCTGCCACACATAGCATTTTGCTTTTAGGCTAAAAAGTTCAATTTTGGTCTCATCTGACCAGAGCACCTTCTTCCACATGTTTGCTGTGTCCCCCGCATGGCTTCTCACCAACTGCCCCCCTTATGGCTTTCTTCTTGCCACTCTTCCATAAAGGCCAGATTTGTGGAGTACATGACTAAAGCCTCGTACACACGACCGGTTTTCTCGGCAAGAAAACTGCTAGGAGAGCTTTTTGCCGAGAAAACCGTTCGCGTGTATGGTTTCTCTACAGAAAAACTGCCGGGAATCTCAACGAGAAAAATAGAGAACCTGCTCTCTATTTTTCTCGTCGGGATTCATGGCAGAGTTTTCCTGCTGAGAAAACCGTTTGTGAGTATGCTTACCTGTCCCCGGTAAGCCTGCGCATGCTCGATGAGACTTTGACGCATGCGCGATAGCATACAAGGGTAGTGTAGGGTGTAGCAAGATGGCTGCGACGGCATTGAATGTGACGAGCGCCGGCTCGTCGAAGTCGATGACGTCACCGCGTTCTTGCCATTCAAAAGAACTGTGTTTCCTTTAAGAGGTTGTGTGTGTACACAGGCCCTGGCAAGACAAGCTTGCCAGGATCCGCTTTGAGAAAACCAATGTTTTTTTTCCGACAGGATTCCCGCCCCTGTGTACAGGGCTTAATAGTTGTCCTGTGGACAGATTCTCCCATCTGAGCTGTTTATCTCTGCAGCTCCTCCAGAATTACCATGGCCCTCTTGGCTGATTCTCTGATTAATGCGCTCCTTGCCTGGCCTGTCAGTTTAGGTGGACGGCCATGTCTTGGTAGGTTTGCAGTTGTGTCATACTCTTTCCATTTTCGGATGATGGATTGAAAAGTGCTCCATTTCAAAACATAGTCATAAGCTCCTAGAAGCTTTATAGCAGTGATAATCCCTTTTCCCTTTTTTTTTTATGCATATTTTGGTTTAGTTCTATTTTTTTACTTAATAGAGGCTTTATTATACCATTATTATCCAACTTCGATTTCAACCTCTATTGATTAACCCCTTAAGGACCGCTCACTGTATATATACGTCGGCAGAATGTCTCGTACAGGCAGAATCACGTACCTGTACGTGGCCCTTTAACTGCCTGCCGTGTGGTCGCTTGCGCGCTGCAGGTGGCGTGCTCGCAACCCTGCAGTCATCCCCGTGAGTCGGGTCGCGGGTCCCGCGGACTCGATCGCCGTGGGGATCCCCGCGATCATCTCACGGAGGGATGGAGCGGGGAGATGTTAGTGTAAACACAACATCTCCCCGCTCGCCTACTGACACTGTCACCGATCTCCGCTCTGTGTAATCAGAGCGGAGATCGGTGACGTGTCACTCGTAACCACACCCCCATACAGTAGTAATCACGCCCCTAGGCACACTTAAACCCCTTCAGCGCCCCTAGTGGTTAACCCCTTCACTGCCAGTGTCATTTTTACAGTAAAATGTAAAAATGACAATGGTCCCAAAAATGTGTCAAAAGTGTCCGATGTGTCCGCCATAATGTTGCAGTCACGAGAAAAATCGCTGATCGCCGCCATTACTAGTAAAAAAAAATAAAAAATTATAAAAATGGCATAAAACTACCCCCTAATTTGTAAACGCTATAACTTTTGCGCAAACCAATCAATAAACGCCGATTGCGATTTTTTTTACCAAAAATATGTAGAAGAATACGTATCGGCCTAAACTGAGGAAAATAAATGTTTTTGGGGGATATTTATTATAGCAAAAAGTTAAAAATATTGAATTTTTTTCAAAATTGTCGCTCTATTTTTGTTTATAGCGCAAAAAATAAAAACCACAGAGGTGATCAAATACCACCAAAAGAAAGCTCTATTTGTGGAAAAAAAGGATGTCAATTTTGTTTGCACGACCGTGCAATTGTCAGTTAAAGCGACACAGTGCCGAATCGCAAAAAAGGGGCCTGGTCTTTATGCTGCATATTGGTCCGGGGCTTAAGTGGTTAAACTAAAAATGTTATCTACAACACTAATCCTAAAACAGACTATGCAAAATAGGCTACTTTTAGTTAATTTGTGGAGCAATAGTTGTTTAATATACATTGTTATGTTCATTTCTAGCAATGCTTTTGAACCTATCTTTGTGATTTGTTAAAATTTTCAATAAACAAATTTGACAAGAAAAGTGCTCCGTGAGATGTTCAAAACTTTATAACCTAACTCTGCTTTAACCTTCTCCACAACTTTATCCCTGACCTGTCTGGTGTGTTCCTTGGCTTTCATGATGCTGTTTGTTCACTAAGGTTTTTTAACAAACCTATGAGGGCTTCACAGAACAGCTGTATTTATACTGAGAATAGATTACACACAGGTGGACTCTATTTACTAATTAGGTGACTTCTGAAGGCTATTGGTTCCACTAGATTTTAGTTAGGGGTATCAGAGTAAAAGGGGGCTGAATACAAATGCACGCCACACTTTTCAGATATTTATTTGTAAAAAAGTTGGTAAACCATTTATCATTTTTCTTTCACTTCACAATTAATTGCCACTTTGTGTTGGTCTATCACATAAAATCCCAATAAAATACATTTACGTTTTTTTGGTTGTAAAATTACAAAATGTGGAAAAAATTTAAGGGATATGAATACTAGACATGGGAGCTGTCGAAAAAATTGTTTCGTTCCGTTCCATTTCGTATTAAAAAAAAATTGTAATTCGTAATTCGTGTACGGAATTCAATTCGGATTCGTCCAAAATACGAATTTCGTACGACGCGTATAACGACCGATTCGACCGGAACGAACGAATGATTCGACCGGAAATGTACTTCCCCACCCAATTCCAGCAGCAATCTTCTCTCTATAATGTCGAATCTTTTCTCTCTATAATGTCGAATCTTTTCTCTCTATAATGTCGAATCTTTTCTCTCTATGTCGAATCTTTTCTCTCTGTAATGTTGAATCTTTTCTCTCTATGTTAAATCTTTTCTCTCTATAATGTCGAATCTTTTCAATTTGGAGCCAAAATTCGTAAACGAAACTTCGTGAACGAAACTTCGTATTTTGTACAGAATTCGTATCCGTAAAAATTCGTAATTCGGATACGTACAAATGTACGAATTTCGAAAAATTTGTACGAATTTTCGTTTCGTACGAAACTAATCGCACATGTCTAATGAATACCTTTTCAAGGCACTGTACATGAGTACATAATACATTTCTAATGGTCACCAATACCAATAGATCTCCACAGTGGCAGCACAGGCAGTAATAAAAAGCTGACAAGGATTTTATCCATTTTACAATTGTCCAAAACCAAAAAGACTTGGCTTCACATATACTTTAATTTGAGGTTTTCATTGTTCATGCTTGCTCAGCGGACTTGTAACTTTTTATCTTTTCATTTTTACAGACATAATAAAGGAAAGTCAAGTTATACGCTGTCCATGGTAAAGAGAAAGAAAAAATAGGGCACATTTAACAACAGACATAGAAGCTTAGGTCTTATTTTGCTGAAACCACTAAAATGAAGGAACTGCTGATAACAGCAATCCATACAATCTCACCTCTACAGTATATTATCAGAGTCACATGAGACTGAGAGCAAAGATCACTTTGGTGTATCCATATATTAAGATATATCATAATGAACAGATTTCTACTCTCTACATTTATATGGCAGAGCTCGGGTGTTTTAAAGGGGAACTCATCAGGATAAAGATGATCAGAAAACCCACCTAACGTAAGGTTTTGTATACTTGAGTTATTATTATTTTTTGTGACCTGCAGGTTATAAATCATTATATGACAAAGAGAAAAAAGAAAGGCGCACCAGCCTCGTGCATTATCCTTGGGTGGATTTATTAAAAAATGATAAAAGAAACCTACTTACAAACATACGTGAATAACACACGTTAAAAGAGTCCACAAAATCGGGCTGCTGAGCTCTGAGGAAGAAGACTTGTCTTCGAAACGTGTAAGCCGGCAGTGACCCCTGTCACTCCCTCTGTGACTTATTGGAGTGGGTTCAGCTCGGACGCATTGCTGCTAGGATACCCCTATCCGTGAAGGCAGCAAGGCCAAGTGATTTTTATCATTCCACTTACAGACTGTCTGGTATTCCACTTGTGCGCAGGAGTTTTTGTTTTCTGTTGTTCAATATAAATCATTATACAACGGTTTTCAATGAACCCACCATGTATGGAAGGAGGGTGGAATGCAAGTTGGTTGAACTGCATTGTGTGCAAAAGTTAGCTTACACCCAGCACCTATAGAAAGAGAATATTAGCACAGATCAGCTTCACTTCCTTCAGCTTACTTCAATTAATCAAAATTATTTATCTACTTGGAATTCCTTTTTAATTGGCAATCATGTTCTGACAGAGAGTTTAGTTTGATCAGGTTAAAATAACTATTGACAGACATTCCCCCATGGGACAGTAGGCAGAACACATATAATATATTAAAATATAACACTGGACTCAGATTTCTGTGGATTTAATGGGCCGCCGTCCTTTATTATAGGTATTAATTAAATTTTATTAACAACATATAATGTAATACCGATCTTAAAAGTTTACCAACAACATATTTTAGCTCTGCTATTACAGCTCAAGCTAATAAACATTATAATTCAAAATTTGTTGGGACTTTAAATGAAGCACACAGCAGTAAAATGGGAAGTCAAGCGAGTAGAAAAAATATATATATTTATTTTGTATTGTACATTCACATAAGGCATATATTGGGCGTAAGCCTCTAAACAATAAGCATTTGAATATTTTCAGCACAAAATACATATTAATTCACAATCTGATATACATTCAAATACAGAAATAAAGAAAAAAGGGGAATGACATGGTTAAGCTGGTTTGCAGTTAAAATTATGAATTCAATCATACAGAGTATAGTAGGGTCCATGGTAAAGAATGATGGTGATAATGAACTGGCTCTACGCGTTTCACGGCCTGTTTGCCGCTCATCAGTATTCATTTTATTTAGATCCCCCCAGGACACATTTCCCTTACCCATGTCAAGGGTATCTATTAACACTCACCTGCCTGGGATCTACCTCTATCTGTTGTTGCTGCCTCTCAGACCTTCACAGCGCCTGGGATTGGGGCTCTGACATGCGCTGGCGATTGTCGGTGGCACACTATGGCTGCGCGGTGTGCAGACGTAAGTTCTTTTACTGAAATACCCCCTTCCATCTCCCCAACTCATTAGTATCAATATTTAACATTATCAATATTCTTTATTTTTTATTCATTTTTTTTTTTAAGTCAAAATATTCAACATTATTCAGACATGCATTTTTAAATTTTAGACTAAAATTCCATGGTTTATGCTCCTGATGAGCGGCAAAAGGACCGTTAAACGCGTAGAGCCAGTTCATTATCACCATCATTCTTTACCATGGACCCTACTATACTCTGTATGATTGAATTCATAATTTTAACTGCAAATCAGCTTAACCATGTAATTCCCCTTTTTTCTTTATTTCTGTATACGAATGTATATCAGATTGTGGATTAATATGTATTTTGTGCTGAAAATATATATTTTTTTTTTAATCAAATATTTTTTTTTTTTATTTCTTTATCACAACATTTATACATACATCCATTACAATCCTGTGTTGCAATACAAATATGCCTTGACCTATGTTATACATTCTCCAACTCACTCCCATTCCCCAACCCCTCCCCCCCCCTCATCCACCGTGCCCACCCATCAATCCATTTATTCCATATATTATTAAATTTCTTTTTGTTACCTCTTTTAGTGTATATAAATTGTTCTTTTCTTATTGTGTCATTTATTACCTCCTCCCATTCTGTTACTGTAGGTGGGTTTACCGCTTGCCATTTCTGTGCAATAAGTTTCCTTCCCTGAAACAGGCATCTCCTAATCGCTATACTCTCGCCCTTTGAGGGTACCCTCTCTTCCACCAAGCCCAGCACACATAGCCTCGCCTCCGGCTGTAATAATGTTCCAAATGTTCTATTGATCTTTTCAACTATTTGCTTCCAATATTGGTACAGCTTGGGGCATCTCCAGACCATGTGTATTAGGTCTCCTTTATCCTGTCCACATCTCTGGCATCCTGGGTCTGGTCTTCTACCAAATTGGAACATTCTTTGGGGCGTGTAGTATGTCCTGTGTATCAGATATAACTGAGACATATACTGTGAGGGGGACATTGACAATTCGGGACCTATACCCAGTATTTGTTCCCATTGATCTTGTGAAATTGTGCCCACATCCTTCTCCCATTTCTCCCTAATTTTATTGGCCATGATCTCGCTTCGATCTGCCCTTTCTAGGGAGTCATAAATGGTTGAGATTACTCCTCTAGTGTCCTCAGTGTTTACCAAGTTTCGGAAGATGGCCATACCATTCCACTCCGGCATCCCATCCCCAAATTGTGCACCCAGCGCATGTCTAATTTGTAAGTATCTATAAAAAGATCTATTTGGAACCGAGAACTCCTCTCTTATTTCTTGAAATGTTTTTATTCTACCAACAGCAAATAGTTGTTCCAGTAGATGTATCCCTAATCTGTCCCACTCATCAACCTTTCCCATGATTTTAAGTTCTTGTAAATTGCTATTATCCCAGATAGGGGAGAATTCAGAGAAACCTGTATATCCTAGAATCTTCTTCCCCTCTTTCCAACATTTTACCATTAATTGGACTGTGGGGCATTTAGAATGAAATGAATCTGCCTCCACTGCCTCTACTTCTGTGTCATGACTTGTGTCATTCATGACTACCCTGGGTCCTCTCTGATTACTATTCCTCATGTGCTGCAGCTGGGCCGCTAAGAAATAGAATCTGGGGTTCGGGAGAGCGAGACCCCCCTTCTCCCTTGGATATTGCAAGGCTCGGAGCGAGATTCTCGCTATTCCCCCCTTCCAAATCAATTCCCTGAAAACCCCTTCTATCTTCCTGAACCACCGTTTTGGAATCCATACTGGGGAATTATGTAGAATATATAGGATTTGCGGCATCCACACCATTTTTATCAGGTTGCTCCTTCCTACTACAGATAGGGGAAGCCGATTCCAGAACCTGCATTTTTGTTTCATCTTTGTTAGTAGTGGCACTAGATTTCCCCCTATATATTGCCCAGGATCCTTTGTCATGTTTATTCCTAGGTATCTTATCTGGGGCACTACCTTCACTTGATCTATCTGCCCTTTCAAGGGCTCTAGCGGCAGAAGGGCGGATTTCTCCCAGTTTATTGTTAGACCGGAAAATCTCCCAAATTCCCCTATGATATTCATTACTGTCGCCAGTGAGGCCTGTGTATCTCCCAGGAAGAGTAGGATGTCGTCCGCATATAATGCGACTTTCTCCTCTCCTAGCTTTCTTTTGAATCCTTTTATCCCCGGAGATGCCCTTATTGCAGTGGCTAGTGGTTCTATGGCCAGGGCGAAAAGCAGGGGCGACAACGGGCATCCCTGTCTTGTCCCCCTGGCCAGTCTAAACCAGTCTGAGCACTCACCATTGACCCTTACCTTTGCCCTGGGATTCCCATATAGTAACCTAACCCATTGAGTAAACTTAGGGCCGAATCTGTACTCTTCTAACACCTTCCACAGATATTGCCACTCAAGGCTATCAAATGCCTTTGTGGCGTCCAAGGACAAGATTGCTCTTGCCTCTCTTTCTACTACTGGCAGCTGGATATTTAGGAATGTTCTTCTGATGTTAGAGCTAGTGGACCTTCCTGGTATAAATCCTGTTTGATCAGGATGTACCAGTTTTGTAACTATCCTATTTAACCTTGTTGCCAGTATTTTAGCCAGGATTTTGGTGTCAGCGCACAGGAGTGATATCGGTCTATAGGAATTTGCCTCTAATTGATCTTTCCCTTCCTTTAATAATGTTATTATAGTTGCCTCTTCCATGGACCCAGGCATTTTCCCTGCCTCAGCCACCCAGTTAAATACCTCTAGCAATTTTGGAAGCAGCACCTCACTGTAGGTTTTATATATTTCTATTGGGAGACCGTCAGGACCCGGTGACTTTTGACCCGCCATTTCTTTAGTTGCCAATTGTATCTCTCCCAGTGTCAGTGGTGCCTCCAGCTCTTCCCTATCTTTCTCTGTCAGCCGGTGTATTTTCAGGCCTGCAAAAAAAGTGACCATTTCCCCTTCACTGTTGTTATGCCAATTACTGCTATACAAATTCTGGTAATACCTTTTGAACACCTGCATTATTTCTGGTGTGTCTCTCTTAATCTCCCCATTCTCATCATGAATCGCCGGTATAATAGTAGGGGAATTGTCATCCCTTGCGGCCATGGCGAGAATTCTCCCCACTCTCTCACCCTCACCAAACAAGTTTTGTTTCTGAAATAGTTTTTTATTTTCCGCCTTTCTTCTTATTATTTTTTTGTATTCCTCCTGTGCTTCTAGCCATTTCTTATGTTCCTCCTGGCTTGGGTTATTTATATAACAGATCTCTAAGCTCTTTACCTTTTCACTCGCCGCAAGTTCTATGGCACGCGTTTGTTTTTTAATAAGCGATATTTTTTGGATTAGGATTCCCCGCAGGAATGCTTTCAAAGTATCCCAAATTATTCCCATCGAGGCAGAGCCGGTATTTACTTCTATAAATTCTTTCAGACTGCCATTTATTCCCTCCGGCTCTTTGATAACCTCTAACCAAAATGGATTTAACTTCCAATCCCTTTTATTATATCCTCTATTCGTCTTTATTACAAAAGTCATTGGGCAGTGGTCCGATATGCTTCTGGGTTCATATGCCACCTCTCCCAGCACCCCCATTGCCTCTTCATTGCAGAGCACGAGGTCTATCCTGGACAGAGTCGAATGTGTCCTTGAGTGGCAGGAGAATTGTTTCTCCATTGGGTGCCTCCTCCTCCACACATCTACCAGGCCCATCTCCCCACAAAATTGGGAGAGAGGGCTATCAGCCCGTGCAGAGGGGGCACCCGCCGGGAGTTTATCTATGTTTTTATTCATGGTCATGTTGAAATCCCCCGCCACTATTACCGGTACTCCCGGTCTGTCCATGATAAACTCCATCAAGTCCCACAGTGTTTCTATCCCGAACGGAGGGGGGATATATATACCTGCCACCACATATTCCCTTGTTTCTATCCGACAGTGAAGAAACACATAGCGTCCCTCAGTGTCAATCTTACAGTGGCTGCAGGAAAACACCAACCCTGAATCTATCAACACGCTCACCCCCCTTGAATAGGAGGTGTGCGTGGAGTGGAATTGTGTCTGATACTTCCTGTGTTTTAGTAAATTGACGGTTCCCTTATCCAGGTGTGTTTCCTGCAGACACAGCATTTTAATATTGTTATTATTGGCGTCTGCGAAAATTACCTGTCTCTTTATTGGGTCTTTTACCCCTCGGACATTCCATGAGCGTACCTTGATGCCTATTCCCTGATTAGGGAAGCTCTTCTCGCTATTATACTTCGGCATCCTCCCCTACTATTTCTTCCCTTTTTAGAATACCTCCCACCTTACCCACCTTAACCATATATGCCATGATAGTATCAGGTTACAAAAACGTATTTTTTGTGGTTCTACTCTTTCTAGTGCTCTATACAACCATACATTCCTTCTTACTTCCCCCCTTCCTCCCTCCTCCCCTTCCCCCCCCCCCTACCCTCATAAACCAAAGATATATTTTAGTGTGTTCATTCATCGTTATGTGCCTTTCACAACAACTCCCTACCCTCCCTACCCCTCCCCCCCCCCTCCAACCCCCCCTCCCCCGCCCTATTTGGGGCCCTTGTAAAGGGGCCTCTACAGTGACCAGATTCCCCTTTTGCTGTGTGACCTTTCCCCCTCCCGCTCCCCCCTCTTGGCACTTCCCTTGGTGTTCCTCGTGTATTAGTGTTTCTCTTCCATTTTACTTGACATCTAGTGTTTTCTCTCCACCTCTGTGCCACTTTCCACAAAAACCCAACCATTTCCAACAGCCCCCTCCTCCCTCCCGCTCCCCCCGCCCCCCGCCCCCCCCCCGCTCCTATATCAAAACCTCGACAAAAAAGAGAGATGAGAAAAACAAGAACAGAAAAAAATAAAAACGGGCAAAAGGGTAATGGAAAAAGCAACCAAAAAAAAAAAAATTTTAAATAAAAAATAAAAAAAAAGGGGTAGAAATATGAGGTAAGAGTCTGAGTTCTGTACAATAAGTCAGCGACCGAATCTGTGACTGTTTCCATTTTCCTAGATTTCCCCTTCTTTAGTGTTCATCCAGGACGTCAGTTCCGCAGGTGTGCTAAAGAATATATTTTTCCCATTTATAGTTATTCGCAGACGTGCCGGGTAAAACATTGCGTATTTAATCCCCTTTTCTTGTAGTCTCTGTTTCCCTTCAAAAAATTTAGCTCTTTGCCTCTGCAACTCTGGAGAAAAGTCTGGGTAAAATGAAATTTTGGTGCCATTAACCAGGACCTCTTTCATCTCTCTGGCTTTTTGGAGGATTGTAACTTTATCTGGGAAATGCAAAAGTTTAATAAGCATAGGTCTGGGGCGCCCTCCCTCAGCTGGGGCTCTGAAAGGTACTCTGTGGGCCCGCTCAATAGAAAAGTGCTTTGATAGACAGTCCTGTCCAAATACCCCCACAAGCCAGTTTTCCATGAATTCAGTGGGGCGGTTACCCTCGCACTTTTCGGGGAGACCCAGTACCCTAATATTTTTCCTTCTTAACCTATTTTCCATGTCGTCGATTTTGTTAACGCACAAATTTAACTGTTCTTTCATTGTTTTCATGTCCATTATCATAGGGTTAACATCGTCTTCCACCTGGCTGAGTCTTTCCTCCAAAGCAGAGGTACGCTCCCCAACCCCCTGTACCTCATGTTTTAATATTGACATTTCGTCCTTTATCCCTTTCAACTGGTCAAATATTTCCGTTAGGGAGGACTTGCAGTTGTTTATAGCAACTAGAATCTCTCTCATAGAGGGCTCGTCCTCCATCCCTGCTCCTGTATTTAAATCTGTCACTTTTTCCTGCACCTTTGCTTTGATCCCATGTTCACCCGTTGCCTTTCCAGCCATTTCTATGTTTGGACCCAGACTTCTCCGTTGGGCACTTACTTGTTGTCCCCTTGGTGGTGTATAGCCTGTTGTGCTTCCCGGAATGTGCGCGTATTTTTCCAGTTTAGCTGCCACTGCTGCCTGTCCAGTTCTTGTT
This sequence comes from Rana muscosa, assembly GCA_029206835.1. Lineage (NCBI taxonomy): Eukaryota > Metazoa > Chordata > Amphibia > Anura > Ranidae > Rana > Rana muscosa. The sequence goes on along the minus strand of CM055122.1, from coordinate 952,646,923 downwards.
CCCCGGACCGACTGGGGTTGTGGCTGGGAATGGGGCCTGGGGCTGGATTGGGGTTGGGGCAGCTGGGGATGGGACTGTGACTGTAGCTGTGCGTTTCTGGTCATCACTGACAGTGTACCTGGCATTTTCCTTTTCTTCCTCCTCCTCCTCCCTTGTAAATGTACCTTTATATGCCTTTATAGTTATTCCATGTACCGTTCTGTGAAAATGTCCTTTCGCCTATGATATTCCAGCTTCCCAGTATTCCAGCTTCCCCTGCTACGATCCTTCGTAGTTCCACAGTTTAACCCCCGACCAACTCCAGCTACTGATTGAAACAGAGGGGAAGAGAAAAAAAAAAAAATCTTTCCCTTTTTCCCCCTCACATCCACTTGCCCCAGCCTCCTTCCTTTCAAAATTATGGCAAATTTATGGCAGGTTTATGGCAAATTTATGGCAGGTTTATGGCAGATTTATGGCGGGTTCAGACACAGCGAGTTACCCTTGACATCAGCTAATTTAAACACTGTATATATATATCTTTTTTTTCCTCTGCTCACCTCCAGCCCAGCCTCCGTCTTCAGGGTTTTCAGGGTGTAGTGGAGGGGGAAACCGACACAGAAAGACATAGAAAGCACCCACAGCGTCTCTCCTCTTGAAAGTGGCCGGTTCTGGTGCACACGAAGCAGGTGTAGCTCAGACAAACAGCTGACAGGCAAGTGGGCATCACAGTTTTCACCAGGTCCGTGATAGGTGGCTCGGACTCACTCCTCCAGCAGTCGGCGCTTGTTAAAATATTTAAATGCTTATTGTTTAGAGGCTTATGCCGCATACAAACGATCGTGAATAATGACATTAAAAACGAGGGAACAGCTTGTTCCCCACACACGGTCGTTTTTCACGTCATTTTTTCTCTTGACGAGAAAAACGACCGTCTGTGGGCTCCGCGGCAGTGTTTCCCTATGGGAAAACTGCCGCGGAAAACATGTCGAAAAAAAACGACGAGAAAAATTAGAACATGTTCTAATTTTTCTCGTCGTTTTTAATGCCGTTTTTCTCGTCGAAAAAAACTGCAAAAAGCCCACAGACGATCGGCCGTGTGTACGCGGCATCACGCCCAATATATGCCTTATGTGAATGTACAATACAAAATAAATATATATATTTTTTCTACTCGCTTGACTTCCCATTTTACTGCTGTATGCTTCATTTAAAGTCCCGCAAATGCTCTCCCCTTTTAACAAATTATGATAGGGATGGAGGCAGTTACCCCTTTGGTCCTGCCTCATTTAAAATCCCAAACCTCTTTTTCCAATTCTACTATTATAATTCAAAGTCCCCTTTCTTAAAGCGGAGTTCCACCCAAAAGTGGAACTTCCGCTTTAAGTACTCCTCGCCCCCTTACATGCCACATTTGGCATGTCATTTTTTTTTTGGGGGGGGGGTGGGTACTTACTTTAGAGAGGGACTTCCTGTCCCACTTCCTCGTTCAGTCTTCATGCCACCTAGGCGACTTCTCCTTTACCCCTAGGCGATCTTCTGGGACACGTGACAGTTCCCAGAAGATCGCCTGTCCACTCCGAGAGCGCAGTGCGACTCGTGCATGCGCAGTGCACGCCCAGCCGTGAAGCCACAAGCTGTCACGGCCGGGTGCCCACAGTTCCAATGACGGCGCTACGGAGAGGAGGGTGAGAGGAACGGGGATCGCTGGTCCGTGGGACAGGTGAGTGGCTGTGTATTAAAATTCAGCAGCTATACTTTTTGTAGCTGCTGACTTTTTATAAACTAAAAATAGCCTGGAACTCCGCTTTAAGAAAGGGACAAGATCTCATAACATGAGCCACGGAGGGAGGGCGGGATGTGCTTCCTTCTTCAATCCCCGACAACTGCATCACTGATGACACATATTTTTTCTTTTATAGGTACCAGCTCGTGCCAGGACCATTGAAGGCAGCATGTGACCAATCACAGGTGTAGCAATATGGACTACAACCGCAAAGTACAGTGATCCTCCAGTAGTTCTCTGTATCACATCTCCCTCTAATTTGTAATGAGAAAAAGAAAAAAGAGCGTTTTTTGGGACTTTAAATGAGGATTAGCGGGGCCGTTCAGTCCCCTCCTCCATCCCGATTCAGTAATTCAAAAAAAGAGAAAACAAGGGGCGGGACTTTGAATGAGGCACACGGAAGCAGGTAGACAAGTTAGATAAAAAACAGCCTTTAATAGGTTCAAATTGTCATATAGTTCCATTTTAGAATGTTGTGCATTTTGCTACAAATCAAAATTACTTTAGACAATACATTGGAACCAAGTATCACATAATATAATTAATATTCTAATGAGGAATTAACATATACATGGGATAATAGAAACATGTTGGTACACATTGCAGTTGATATCTATACAAATTAGTAACCATGGTGACAATTCAAATAATATAGAAAGGGATAAAAATTATTGCAAGGAACGTTCATAACAAGTAAATGTATGTGCAGTTGACGGTAGTTGTAAGCTCTACGCGTTTTGGGCCTTAAAGCCACTCATCAGGAGCAAGCCGTAGTGATCATCTATGAATGAGGAAAACAATCATATCAATGATCTCAAGGGATAGTGGGAACAGGTGGGCAAGTGTAAGACATTAAGATCCCCATTATCATATGTACACTTAACCCACTAACTTACGTGTACATCTGTGCAATGGTGGGACGGCCGAGAAAGTCACAGACTGACCAAGGAAGTCACACACGGGAGTTGAGGGGGCACGGCAGGGCGACAACAGCCAACACAGACAGCACCCCGGGGGGGTCAAGGTGTATGAAGTGACAAAAAGTGTGAGCCAGATGGGGGAACCCCAAATGGGAGAACCTATGTGAAATAAAAAAATTAAACAGCAATAAGCAAATGTGAAAAATGCAAGTGTGGTGATGAAAGTGGAGCAGGGTGAAAAAAAGAAGTGCATAGGAGAGGGAAGGAGAGAGAAGGAAAGGGGAATAACAAAGAAAGAAAGAAAGATTTAGGTAAGGACAAAGGGGGAACAAGAGAAAAAGACAAGCCAAGTAGAGTGTGAGTGGTGAAAAGTGATGGGTACCTGTTGCAGAATGCTGGGAACCTGAATGCAGTGGTGTATGTTGATTCCTCGGTGGGAAGTGAAGTGAGATAAATGTTTGTGCGAGACCCACCGAGGGGAGAGGTCCATATATAGCAGCCGCTGCCATAGCCCAAACCCCAATGTCATGTCAAAGCACTAGTGGGGGAGGGAGGAAGGGGTGACACCGGCCCAGCAGCTGAGCAATCCGATGAGAGGCGCCAACCAAATCAGCCCCCGGTGTGCTAGCAGGTGTGATACTCTCCGCCAGTAATGCGTCATCACAAGGACGCCGCACGCCTGGCGTGGTAGGCATGACGACGACGCGCAGTGGTGGAGCCCCCACCCGCCCTGCGTCAGATCAGGGCGGAAGGGAGGTCATCAGTACGCGTCGCAGCTCCCGAGCATGACAGGAAGGTAACAGTCCGGTGAACAGACACGGCCACAGCCACCAGTGCGCACGTGCCAACAAAAAATAAAATAAAAAATAAATGAACTGGGAATAGGAGAACAAAGGTAAAACAACCATTGTACATAAGGACTCTCAAAAAAAGTAATAAGTTGCTAGGATAAAATCAGCTGCTGGGCAGCCATGTAAAGTACATATTGATGAAATATATGTTTGGTATTGCGACCGTATGCCTCCATACCTATTTGTTTGTAATGAGAAAAAGAAAAAAGAGGGTTTTTTGGGACTTTAAATGAGGATCAGCGGGGCCGTTCAGTCCCCTCCTCCATCCCGATTCAGTAATTAAAAAAAAGAGAAAACAAAGGGCGGGACTGTGAATGAGACACACAGAAGCAGGTAGACAAGTTAGATAAAAAACAGCCTTTAATAGGTTCAATTTATCATATAGTTCCATTTTTGAATTTTGTGCATTTTGCTACAAATCAAAATTACTTTAGACAATACATTGGAACCAAGTATCACATAATATAATTAATATTCTAACGAGGAATTAACATATATTTACATATACATGGGATAATAGAAACATGTTGGTACACATTGCAGTTGATATCTATACAAATTAATAACCATGGTGACACGTCAAATAAATATAGAAAGGGATAAAAATGATTGCAAGTGTAGCGATACCCTCAGCTTAAGAGGGCTACTTGTTTGTTTGGGCCCCTGTAATGCAACGCTACCAACCCCTGGCAATCGGCTCTGACTTCTCTCGTGACACAGTTAGAGAAGGAGGGGGAAAGTAGTGGCATAACTGTACTATCTATATACAGATATATTACACAGTACAACCCCCTTTGTATACCAGCACAATAATGGACACTTACAAACCAAGTTACTTAACTATAACGGTTTACTGTAAGCAACAATATAAAAGAGTAGTTTGGGTACAATATTTTATGCAGATCCCTGCAATAAAGGTGTACACGTTATATGCATATGACATTCAGTTAGGCAATAACAATGGTATAAACCCCACTGCAGCTATCCTCCCTCGTGAGCAAAGAAATGGCGCCCAGCAATGTCCTAACTACCCAGTCAGGACTGACTATAACTGTGGGTATAGTTTGGTGAGGAATCTTCGCTAGCAACTGTCGGTGGTGCACATGGAGAAACAAATTGTAATCAAATAAGGGGGTTGTAGATAATCGCTAACCTGGCAAACTGAAGAGACTGGCAAACTCAGTTCAGGACAACAGTCTCTCCAAAGTATAACTATGTTCAACAGAAGGCCTAGGCAAAGTTATTGATTAAAGGTTCAGAGCTGGCGCTCTCTCACCCAAACCGGACCGACTCCTATCCGGTTCCTCCGCTACTGTGAGTGGCGTCACAGTGATCCGCGATGCACCGAGTCTTTGGTCCTTCAAAGGATGATGGCACCTCAGGTGGATCGGATGCTCTGCCGACTCCCCAGCGGAACGGAAGCTCTCTGGAACAGGAACGCGAGACCCAGGCTTCAGGCCTAGCGTGCACAGCAGGTGAGTGCAGGAGATCCTTCTGCAAGGAGGGCGGTGTTCCAAGAGAAAGCCGCGAGACCCGCCCTTCCCTTTTAAAGTCCACCCCAGCAGTCCTTGCGCGGGGAATGGCACCCTGGGTGCCGCAAAGCATGCCGGGAAATGTAGTCCTGCGGGTAAAACGATACCCCGCTACACACTCCCCCCACTTGAAATCTTTGGTCCCTCAAAGACAGCATCAACAGTAGGAAAACACAAACTCATTAAGGGCAGCTAAAGAAGTTGGCAGAGGAAACTCCCACCAGAATGGGGAAGGGAGCTTGTCCTGCCCACTGGTAACAACAAAGGGGTCGACCTGTCTAACTGTGCCAGAGAGAGAGCTGGGGTTGCCTTCCACCAAATGCACAGCAGAAGGATCAGGTGTTGGCAAAGTCCTTCTAGCAGTGGTTACTGTATCCTCAGAACTTTTCCCCATCTGGGTGTAGGTTAATTTCCGAGGAGGATGAATAATTATTTTGGCCCTTTGTTCTCTTGGGGTGACTGTCACATCCCCTTTTGCATCTTCCTCTAAAGTGGGCAAACTGGGCTCCAATACTCCTGGTACATCCAAATCAGGTGTAGGCAGATGTGGGGAGTAATCTTGATGATCAGCAGAAGGTGACCATGTAGCATCTTCCCACTCTTCAGCCAGAGGACTGGACGGAACAAACTCAGTGGCTTCCACGTTCAATGTGCTGTCCACAGTACCTTCAGATGGTGGAAGATCTATAGACATGGGTTCTGGGGTCTGAGAAGGCCACAACCATCCAAGCTCTTCTTCTAAACTCTGATCGGAGGCATCAATTTCTCTAGACTGAGAGGCCTGAGACCGAGTGTTTGGCCTAGGTGTCTCCAAACTTGAGGATGGTTCAGGGGAATCTTCTACAGAAGGTATCCGGACCACTTCCGAAAGTGGGAGTAAATGGTTCCTGTGCCATGTCTTCAGTGGCCCTATCTTCCCTTCTGGTTTTAACTGATACACCAGCAAATCTGGTAACTTCTTACAGATCACATAGGGTTCAGGTCTCCATCTGTCTGCTAACTTATGCTTCCCTGGAACTCCTCGGTTGTGCAGCAACACTCGGTCTCCTGGCTGGGGGTCCTGGATTCGAACCTTGAGGTCAAAGTTCCTCTTGTTCCGAGCTTCTCTTTGTTCTGAGGCCACCTGGGCCTGTTCAAAAGCCAGCTTCAAACTCTTCCTCAGTCTGTCTACATAGCCCTTGTGTGAGGTGGCTGAAGTGTGATCCGTGGATATGCCGAATGCCAGATCCACAGGCAGTCTTGCTTTCCTGCCAAATATAAGGCGATATGGAGAGTACCCTGTGGCATCGCTAGTGGTACTGTCGTAGGCATGCACGATGGCCGCTATATGCTTGCTCCAGTGCTGCTTCTGCTCACTACTCAGAGTCCCCAACATATTTAATAGAGTCCTGTTGAACCTCTCCGGCTGAGCATCACCCTGAGGGTGATAAGGGGTGGTGCGGGTTTTCTTGATACCCAAAGAGTCCAACAGTTTCTTGATCAATCGACTCTCAAAGTCTCTCCCTTGGTCAGAGTGCAAGCGTTGTGGCAGTCCGTAGTGCACAAAGTATTTCTCTACTAAGATTTTAGCTACAGTGGAGGCCTTCTGGTCTTTGGCTGGAAAAGCTTGGGCATAACGAGTGAAATGGTCGGTTATCACCAGAACATTTCCTTGTCCACTTAAGTCAGGTTCAAGACAGAGAAAGTCAATGCACACCAAGTCCAAGGGTCCTTGACTCTGCAGATGGCCCATTGGGGCAGCTTGACATGGCAATGTCTTTCTCTGGATACAGCGTGCACAAGAGTGGCAGTATTCTTCCACTTCAGCCCGCATACAAGGCCAATAGAACCTATCCCTTACAAGTTGGAATGTCCGTTCAGCCCCCAAGTGGCCATGATCATCATGTAAGGCAGCTAAGACAGTTCTTCTGTACTTCTCCGGCAGAAATAGCTGCCACTTATCTTCCAGGTCATCAGAGGGGCCCCTTCGGTAGACCACCCCCTGATGAACCTGCAACTTGTCCCATTCCTTGTGGACCAACTGGGCCACCTTTGAAGGGTCCTTCAGAAGTCTGTCCGGATTCTGATCTTCCAAGGTCTCCAGTGCTAATCTTCCCCAAGGGTCTTCCAGCTGGTCCTTCCTCAAGTCCTTCTTGGACAATTTGGGTAAGTCATCCTCTCCTACTTGGGTCACATTGCAGTAACACTTAGGCACTGTTCCGGCAGGAACACCGATCTCTTCAGCTCTTGACTCACCACTTGCTTGAAGTTGTACCCCTTGACACAGGGCCCGTACCCCATCTGGGGTTACCTGGGTCCAATCTTCTGGACGGTGGGTGGGTGCACGGCCTCTTCGGGACAGTGCATCCGCATCACGGTTTCCCACTCCCAGCCTATACTTCAGGCTGAAGTTGAACCCGGCTAGGGCGGCCAACCAACGGTGACCAGTGGCATCCAGCTTGGCCGTGGTGAAGAGATAGGTGAGTGGATTATTATCAGTCTCTACTGTGAAGTCAGCTCCATACAGGTAATCTCTGAGTTTATCCACGACTGCCCACTTTAGGGTCAGGAACTCCAACTTGTGGGAGGGATAGTTCTTTTCAGTGGGGGCTAAACTTCTACTAATGTAGGCAACTGGGCGCAACTGCCCTTCATATTCTTGGTATAGCACCCCTCCTAGACCCTCATGGCTAGCATCTACATGAAGCTCATAGGATTTCTTTGGATCAGCATAGGCCAGTACTGGTGCAGTGGTAAGACTCTTCTTTAACATCTGGAAGGCTTCTTCGCACTCTCCTGTCCACTGGTCTTCCACGGATTCTCCAGGCTTCCTGGGACCAGTATCATCCACTTCGCCTTCCGTTTTCAGTAACTCGTTTAGGGGTCTGGCAATCTTTGCGAATCCTTCCACAAACCTACGGTAGTAGGAACAGAAGCCTAGGAAGGATCTGAGCTCAGTCACTGTGGTTGGTCTGGGCCAAGAGGTGACTGCTTCCAGTTTATCAGGGTCTGTAGACACTCTTTCTGCGGATACTATGTGTCCCAGGTAGTGGACCGAGGATTGATAGAACTGGCATTTTTCTCTGGAGAGTTTAAGTCCTTCCTCGCTGAGTCGTTTCAGGACTTTCTCCAATCTTGCTTCATGCTCCTCCAGAGTCTTCCCAAAAACAATGATGTCGTCTAGGTACACTAGGACTTCAATCAGATTCATATCCCCAACGGTCTTCTCCATCAACCTCTGGAAGGTAGCAGGGGCTCCTGACAGGCCTTGGGGCATTCTGTTGAATACGTAGAATCCTACTGGGGTGATGAAGGCCGTCTTCTCCTTATCTTCAGGGTGCATGGGGATTTGATAATACCCACTCTTCAGGTCCATGACGCTGAACCACTTGGCCCCAGACAGACTCTGCAAAGCATCTTCTATTCTGGGGGTAGTATACTGGTCGGGAATGGTCCTCCGGTTAAGAGGCCTATAGTCTATGCAGAGTCTCAGCGACCCGTTTTTTTCTTACCACCACAATGGGGGAGGCATATGGACTTCTAGACTCTTTAATGACCCCTGTCCTCTTTAGCTCTGCCAACTGCTCCCGCAAATCTTCCAGGTCAGCCAGTGGAACTCTTCGGACCCTCTCACGAAAAAGCTTGTCTTCTTGAAGACGGATTTTATGGGTGGCACTTCTTGCACACCCCACATCAAACTCATCTTCAGAGAATATTCTCCTCCACTGAGTCAGCTGAGCCTTGGCTCTCTCCTTCCATTTCTGTGGCAAGGCTGTGTCTTCAAGGCAGAGCTCTTCCAAGGTGGCTTCTCCATCTTTTGACTTCAATTCAGACAGGGTCACTGGGGTAGCAGGGTTCACCTTGCCCAGTAGCACCCGGGCTGGGATCTTCACAGGAGAACTTGTGACATTCCTAACACTCACTGGAATCTGCCCCTTTGTTTTCTTCAGGCCCTCAACGGGACCACTTCAGGGAGTACTTCCAATCCTTGGTGGGTGTTGACGGGATCTGGTTCCATGACCACAAAGGGACCTGGCTGCTCCCAGGAGAGTTTTACTGTAGCCTGAAGACAGATCACCTCACCAGGCTGTAGTATCTTTTCTCTTCTAGACAGTCTCCAGACTCTTCCCACCCCCTCTTCCGGGGCCTTCTGCTCCAGGATCATCTTCTGGTAGACCTGTTGTAGCATTGGGTGAATCTTCTGTCTGGGAGAACCCCTTTCTTGCACTAACGGGGTCAGCAGTCTCCGGACCAAGTCAGTATTGGTCCCTATCAACATGGATATCGTGTTGGCCCCTGGTGGGCGAGGGCAAACCACCGCCAAAGTGTCAAAAGCTTTGGCCTTCCCGGTCACAGAGGGGTCAAAGGCCAGCCTGATCGAAACATAGCCATCGTAGGGGAAGCTGCGAGTGCCAATTCCCCCTATCTTGAGGTCTTCCAGCTTCTGCAAAGGTACATGACTCAAATGCTTCTAAAAAAATTCTGTATATAAGAGAGTCACCTGGGCTCCCGTATCCAAGAGTGCCTTTGCGTAGACTCCCTCCACTTGAACGGAGACTAGAGGGGAAGGTCCTACTAGTTTATCCGGGAACTTCTTAGGAGACACTTTCTCCTTTAGGCTCCTTGACTTTTCCAATATTTTTTTCTTCTTTTTCCATTTCTCTCTAGACCTCAACCCTTTTTGAACCTGGTATGCATTGATCTTTTTATGGTTGTCAAATTGCAACTCAACAGACAGTATGGGAGTTTAAAGGAGAGGCATTGTTGCCCTTCT